>PVJX010010680.1:0-56062 GCA_004027295.1 Dolichotis patagonum
CATGGCTTTACACTATTGTGTTATGTTTGATATTATTGTAATTGAAACTATGCTCAACTATAGCAGAGTAAGAGATATGGTGTTAGATACTGTTGATGTCCAGTTGACTTAATGTAAAGTACTGTGTTGCCTATGTTGTCCTCTTCTGATCTGCTCTGTACTGCCCCCTTTTGTTTTATTCTCTTTTAAATAAAAAAAAGAATAATATTCTATGCAACTACAGTATTAAAAAACAATTAGATAAGTAATAGACTGAAATAAAAAAAAATCTTCAAAACATTAGTTGAACAATTAATCATGAATGTGGATATAGTCGTCTACTCTTTGTTTTTAATACAGAAATGATAGATGTACATGTATAGGCTTATATATGCATAGAATTTCTCTTAAAGTTTACAAGAATTAATTGTATTATGTATGATGGTATATACAGCTATTTTGAAGAAAATGAGACATTATGGTAGCCATTGATTTCCTATCATCTTGTTTTGAAGTACTATAATGCTTTTTATTCTTTTGTTTTGATTGGTTTTATTCTGTTGTGTTTTGATTTTATTATGTGTGATACTATGGACAAATGTTTTGAAGAAAATGAGACATTATACTAACCATTGTTCATGTCCTGTTATCTTGAAGTCCTGTAATGTTTCCATTCTTTTGTTTTGATTGGTTTTAGTCTGTTTTCTGTTATTTGATTTCAATATGCGTGAAGATATCAACAGCTATTTTGCAGAAAGCAAGAGATCTTATGGTGGCCACTGTTGATTTTGTATTGTCTTAAAGTCCCATAATGCCTTCATTCTTTTGTGTTGATTGGGTTTATACTATTTTGCTTTGTTTGAATTTATTGTGTGTGAAGGTATCGACAACTATTTCAAAGAAAGTAAGACATCATGGTAGCCATTGTTGATTTCCTGTTGTCTTGTTTTGAAGTCCTGTGTTGCTTGAATTACTCTGTTCTTCTTTGCTTAGTTTTGTTTTATTCTCTTTAAAATAAAAAATAATACTAATAAAAATGGGCCAAAGAGGTGCTTGTCTTTGCCCATTCTGAGGTACTGACCACCAAGTTTCCTTGAACATGCAAACTTCTCTTCGTCTTTCTTTATTCTTTGCTGTTCCCTCTGGAGCAGGCAACTGAGGGTCTGATCAGCCCTTGGCAGAGACTTAACTGACCTTGATAGATAGCAAGAGGCTAATTTTGATTAACAAGGTCTCACTTTAACTTGGTCTTAAACACCGAGCAGAAAAGTGTAACCAAAAGATGTATAAAAACAATACCATAGTAATAAAAGCTAGATATAAAAGGGAACCACAATCACTGATTCTTTCTGGCATTTTCCAGCTAACCATTGTTATGGTTCATTGAGGCTAGAAAACTACAGTGGAAGCTATAAAAGCTCAACAAGAATTTTTAAATTCCTAAAGCTAAAATTGTCCTTCAAAACCACCACACTCTCCATCTTCTTACAGATAAAACTAGAGGAATTTATAACAAGAAATATCAGACTTATTGATAACCTCCATCAGCAAAGAAGTCTAACTGGAGGTGGCTTTTCCCTCAACCTTCCTTTCCATTCCAATACTCACGCTTTCACTATACATGCTTTCATTTCTTGAAAAATTGGTTCATTGTTGCCTAGAGGCTGCCAGACTCCACATGATCATGCAGATGGAATCAATGGCAAACGTGCCAGGATCCCTTTACCAGGACCCACTACGTCAACCTGTAAAGGGAGTTCATAGCTGCTAAACACTTCAGGTCCCCTTAGATCAGCTCTCTGGAGGAAGGCTCTGACTGTGGTCTCCCCCACACTGACCTTTCTCAACAGGAAGCAACTAGATGGACACTACACCCATTCTCCCCAGCTGAAGCTAGAGATACCTCTTCAGAAGGTGGAATGTTTTACACTTTTAAATTAGGTAAAATATTATTGGTAGTCAGACAGGGATAGGCTCTCAAGGGAATCAGTGCAGAAGCCAAGAACACATTAAAACTGTGGCTGGAGGCGCATCTAAAAAAGATTAAAGTCACAATGGCCAGATTTATATACTTCTCTAAGAGATAACTGAAAGATTAAGATTATTGGTACCACCCTTTTGAGATTTCCCTGCATAAATAAACCCATTATGGGTGGGCCATCTTCTCCCACCCACTAAGACTAAAACTAAAACTACAAGAGCTAAGACTATAAATTATCAGCCAAGGTTAATGATGTCATGCATATGCCTCTGCTACTACTGGGTCACTATCAGCCAAGTGGTTACACTTATAATCGTACTGGTTGATTATAATTTTAACTCACATTGTACTACCTTGTAATTTTGCTCTATAAAACTTTCTCAGAGAATTGGGCTCACTGGCAACCCATTTGGGACTTCTGTCTCAAAAGCTGTTCTTATTCACCATTCTTAGTTCCCAATAAATTTTCCTACTCAAAGAAAGACAGACAGACAGACAGACAGACAGACAGAAAGATCCAGACTCACATATTCTCCTTGGTAAACTCTGTCAATAATACCAGTACTACACCAAGTCTTTCAGGAAAACAGGGGAAGACTCGCTTTCCAAATGCTCTATGAGGCCATCAGAATCATTTACATTAAGAAGAAAACTACTAGCGAGTATCCCATATTTACATACACATGGACGTTATTAACAGAATATTAATAAATTAAATTGGATAATATATAAAAAGATAGGCCAACAAAATGAAGTGAGGCTTATCCCAGGAATACAAGATTGTTTTAACATTTAAAAATCAGTTCATGTTATTCCTTATAATGTTAAATTAAAGAAATGAAAACCATTTCAATAGCCGCAAGAAGAAACTGACAAAATTCAATACCTACTCTCAGAGAATAAGAGTATATATCCTTTCTATCTGATAAAAGACATCTACCACAAACTACATTATTCTTAATGGTGAAACTAAATACTTTCCCCTAAGGCCAGAAACATGGCAAGAATTCAACTAGTGCTATCCCTACTCACCAATGCAATGAAGGTTCTAAAGAATGTAGGAAGATATTAAAAATAAAGTAGTAAAACTATATTCATAGAAGACATGATGTACATGTCTAAAACCCTAAGAAATTTATCCAAAAAGAGTGACTAAAAATAAGTAGATTTATAAGTTCATGGGATTATGTGCAATGTATAAAAATAGTTTTATTTCTATATAGTAGCAATGAACACAACAGGAAATTAAAATAAATATAATTTATTACCAGTATCAAAAAAACAGTCAATAGTTAGGGGTGCACTTATCAATATTTATAAAAGAATCACAACTGAAATCTATAAAACATTTAAATCAGAGCTAGGTAATGGTTAAGAATATATGTTTGTAGTTCACAAGATTCAGTACTCTCTACATAGACTCTAATCATATTCCCAACAGGACTTTTTCTGGTAGAAATTGTTAAGATGATTGTTAAGTTTATAGAGAATTACCAAGTACCAGGTATAAAGCCAGAGAACTTAATCAACCCAGTTTCCAGATACACTATGAAGCTATAGTAATCAAGTCAGAGTGGACGAGGGATAAGAATACATGTACAGAACAATGAAAAGAACAGAAAGTTGAGAAACGAACCCATGTGTGTATGTACATATGGGTGTGTATATATGTCTATATATATGAGATATATATCAAGGTACTTAACAGGTAATGAGTAGTTTCTCAATTCATGATCCTAGAAAGGATAAAAAAAGTAAAAGAGTAGACTTCAACTCTTACCTCACATACACCTTGACTAAATTACTTCAAAATGGAGCACAAACCAACGTGTTGAAACTAACGCAATATGCCTGGACTTTTATCCAGACGCTGCAGGGGAGAATCTGCTTCTAGTACCCTTTGAGTTGCTGGCACAATCCAGTTACACAGGATTTTAGGATGGAGGTCCTTCTTTCCACGCTAGCTGTCAAGTGGGTGTCATGCTCATCTTCAGCTGTCCGCACTGCCTGGCTCATAGCTTCATCTCTCCATCCTCAAAGCCAGCAATGATGGGTTTAACCCCGCTCACTCTTTGAATCTCTCTGACTGGTTCTTATGTCTTCCTTGTCTGATTTTAAGGGTCCATGCAATAACACCCAACCCTTCCTATCCTCCAGTCAGTTGACCGGCCAGTTTAATTTTATCTGCCGATTCTGTTTCCCCCACAAAATATAATACACTCACAGATGTATTACCAAGGGGGGAAAAATCATAGGACCATACCATTCGACCTAGCAACTTCAGTCTTTGCTACTTTTCCCAAGAGTAATAAAAATGTGTATTCCAAAAAAAAAAAGACTTGCATAAAAATGTTCACAGCAACTTTATTTATAATAGCCAAAACCTGATTATTTTTCATAGTCAAAACAAAGTTTCCAATATTTGGACCCAAATATCTAACAGTAGGTAAAAGATAAATTATGGTGTATCTACACCATGGAGTATCGGTGAGAAGGACAAATTTCTGGTACAGAAACAAGAGTATATTGTGTACCGTTTTGTTATATGAAACTCTAGGAAGGAAAAATCCAGTCTACAAGAGTAAAAACAGGCCTATGTTTGTCTTGGGTCAGGAAGTAGGATAGGGAGTGAGTAGATACAAGTGAACTTCACAGTGATGGAGACACTGTGTATTTTAATTGGGGTGGTGATTACAGAACTGAATACCTTTATTAAAATTCATCTGTCTGTTCACTTAAACGTACATATTTCATTGTAAGAAAATTATACATTGATCAAATAGGTAACTGAATTCAAGTCCCAGGCTTAAGCATTTGTGGAAAACAGGTCCCAAAACATATGCAACCCCTGGTAACAACACAGAAAGCCCACAACTGCTGGCCTGCTACTATGTCCAATCCCAGATTCTGGGAATCTGTCATTCCCAAGCATTCCCTGCTGTCTTTTAAAAAAAAAAAAATGTTCAAGGCTATCAAAGCCAATTCCCACCAATGTGAGTGGACAATAATGTGGTTGAATATAGTTCATCATAATTGAAGGTAATTCATACTGTCACATTTGCTGTAACCAGAGGTCATGTCTGCAGAGCCAGATAAGCTGCTCACATTAATCGTAACTGACACGTCCTCCTTCCTCCAGGGAAAGCCAGCATCAGTGCAAGGCTCTCTTCACTTAGGGTTCAAGTAACCTCATCTGGATCTCTGCATTTCTCCCTCTGTACTTTTTCTTAAAGGGAAAAAAGTAAAATGCTCAAAAGATAAAAAGGAAGAGATGAGAAATCTCAAATCAGCAAATTAAATGGGATCACAAAGCTGATTTCAGCACATTGCACCTAATATTTGGTCGAAAAGGACCTATTAAACAGCACAGTTTATGGCTTTCTCTGATTCCCACACAAGCCTTGTGGGTGTACCCAGTCTTTGCCTCCTGGGTCTATTTAAGAAACTGCATAAGAGTAGAAACAAACAGGATCAAAGATTCATCTCCCTAGAGTTGTACTCAGAGAACGATGGGGCAGCTCTAGGGAGAAGGCAGGTACTTCAAGAAAGAACAATACTTTCTTCCCAAATGGCCTAGTCCTGAGAGCCATGGCCTCTAGGGAGACACCTCATAGTCCTGAAAACTGGCACTGCAGTTCACCGTGAACACTCAGTGGGATCACACCTGTAAAAGTATATTTAAAATATGAGGTACGCTTCTCTTTTAAGTTTTGGACTACAATATTTTAAGACTTGGCACAATCTCCATCATCCAACTGTAGTATTCTTAACTGTTTTCCTAATTTTTATTATCTAGCTGGCTTCTGACGGCATCAGAATTTATGATCTCTATGAAAATACTACATAAATTATTAAATGCTCTGCCCAGAAGCTATAGTCATTCATTGTTTCATAGCCAGCTGGCTACCTAACTTTCAATGTGCTGATCAATTAGACTCTTTCAATTAGTTTGAATCCTTCTTTCTCTGAGCAACTCCCATAGAACCGAGGAACTTACTACTCATTTGGACACAGGATCACATGTTCTTGGAAAAATAAAAGTACTCTTAGGGGCCAGAAAATGGCACCACATTTATCTCCCTGAGAATTTTACACATGGGCAAACACAGTGCCTGATAGGAGGGAGCCTCTCATGGTGGTCTCACAATTGATTGGAACTGCTGGTGTCTGGAAGGATCTATCCAGAGTCATGTTTACCCCCTAATAACTGATATACAGCATATTGTATAACATTTCTAACACTGTAGTTTTGAAATGTGTTTATAATCTATTGCATTTTTTTGTTGTTGTTACCGGGGATCAAACTCATGACCTCGCGCTTGCCAGGCAGGCGCTTAAGCCACTGAGCTAAATCCCCAGCCTTCTATTGCATTTTTTAATCAGTTCAATTCAAATTTACCTCTTTAATGAGGTCACTCTTACATGTACGTATGGCACACTTTCTCAAGTAGAAGATAAAGGAATGGAGTTGCAAGGAAAGTTCTGGGAATAGGTCATCACCAGTGAGCAGTAAGCCCATAGTGAGAAATAAAGATATGCCATCAGCAAATATAATCATTAGGATCTAGCGCACTGCTTTGCTTACAGTGGGTTTTGGAAAGGTCCATTCTCATATATAAGACCATGAAATGAAAGGACAGAAAGAGCTCTTCTGTTCTCTGCCTGCCAGGTGCCAGCCAGTCACCCAAATGTTAGTTCACTGACTCTCCTGCACTATTATCCATACTTCCATCTTCACCTATACATCCAAATGCAAGAATCCCATCTGCCACCCAAACAAAGACCTAAAAATTACCCACTTCCAACTCCCTTGGCGAGTATTCACACTTGCCATACTCAGTTAAAAG
Source organism: Dolichotis patagonum (assembly GCA_004027295.1). NCBI lineage: Eukaryota > Metazoa > Chordata > Mammalia > Rodentia > Caviidae > Dolichotis > Dolichotis patagonum. Next base: position 6,808 of record PVJX010010680.1, read on the forward strand.
TCTCTATCAAGGAAACCAGCCAGCTAGTGAAAGCTGACCGCAATAAGAAACACTGCCAGACTCTCAGCTCTAAGCTTTGAGCATCTGTAGATGTTGAGAATTTCTTTCAGATAAATCTCCATATGTAGCCTCTTTGATGTTACCTAGTGAAAACGTATTTAAATGTAGACACCTACTGTCACATCCTCTTCTAAGCACCCCATTAAATACAACTATTAAACCATCCAAATTAGATGTTCCCAATACTAATGCACACATTGGAATTACCTTGAAAGGTGTTTGTTATTATTGTGGTTTGTTTTATTAAAAAAAAAAAACTTTCCTTGGTCCTTATCTTCCTTCACTAAATTCTGATTCACCCAGTTGGAAATGAACCACAAGATACAGATTTTGGAGTTTCCTGGAGATTTCAATGTACAGCTACTTACCATAGGCATCACTAATTCAGGGAGCCTGTTGTGGCCACTAGCTTGTCTTTCAAGGAAAACATGAAGATAATTCCGACTTGAAAGAGTTTTGGTGATAGGCTCAACTTTATCAAAACAGTTGGAACAATTTCTTGATGGAAAAGTACACCTGTTCCATGTATCAGCTCAGGTCCCTTAGAAAGTTCCAGATCCAAAATTACAGTGAGGAATACAATGGAATTGTGTGTCAATCTATTCTTCCCAACCAGTCCTCTCAGCCTCCATAGCACTACAGACCTCATCATGCCATGTGTCCAACATGTGACACAGATGCTTATAACACAAGTGCACCTCATTATTGAAAAAGGAAACTTGGTCAGTTAGAAAGAGCTTGCCAAGCCACACAAGTTACATCATCAGATGAAAATTCTAGAAATGGGAGGGACTGAAAAGACCATTACATCAAAGACAGCAAGCAGGTTCTATTTTACACGCCAATTCTGGTCAACTGTTGGTAAAGGGTGCAAAGCCTCGCAAAGGCAGGGAGTAAAGGTGCAAAGGCCGGACGCAGTGGTCGGTCATGCCTGTCATCCGAGCACTCTGGGAGGCTGCAGCAGGAGATCACAAGTTTGAGTCTCATCTGGCAAACTTAGTGAGATGCTGACTCAAAATTTAAAAATAGAAAAAGAGACCGGGATATAGCTCAATGAGAAGGTCCTAGATTCTACCTCCAGGACAATAGAGAAAAGGGGAAAGGACAGGAGGGAAGGGAAAGGGACAGGAAGAGGTTGTAAGACATGGGGTTACTGCCGTGGCTTGCACATAGCTTGAGTGCGTTCCCTAATGTTTCTCATGTTTGAAACTTGGTCTATTTCAGTGAGTTAAATAAACTTTTCTCCTCACAAATTAATCTTATAGGAACAGACATTAGACTCATACAGAAATCAGGGCCAGTTAGTGATGGATGGAGGAGAACTTTCCAAAGTTACAAAATTACTGAATGAAATGGAAGACCCAGAACACAGTCTTGACTTCTGCACCTGAGTCAATGCATCACCCATCGTTATGGCTTGAATCTAGATACCCCCACTTCGTATGCTCATACGTGGGGCTTTTGGGAGTGACTGGATCATGGGTATGTGATACTGGATTAGTTTAGCATAATTCTGGATGTGGGTAATGGGTTTATGGAAGAGCGAAGATCTACCCTGGGTAAGGGTGATACCAACCAATAGGCTTCTGGCCTGGATGGAATAAAAGCAAAGAAGAAAGGTTGCCACTTCCTGGCTGCATTCCACAGACTGTTCTCTTCTGTCATGCCCCTCTGCTGTGCTTCTTTGCCTTGGAGCTAGCTAGGACTGAAACCTCTAAAATCTGTGCTCCTCCTATAACCTGCAGGTGTTAGGTGTTTCATCCTATCAACAAGAAAGTATCAAACAGATTTTTTGTACCAAGAAGTAGGGTCACTGCTGTGATGTCACTTGACCATGTGGCTGAACAGCCTTTGGAATTGGCCTATGGGAGGATTTGGGGAAGGTTTGCAGATGCCAGCTGCAGAAGCAGCCATAGAATCCTGTGAGCCAATGGGTGATTCTGGTCAGAATTCACAGGACCAGAACGCTGACAGAAATGCAGTTGGTAAACACCAAGCCCAGGACGGTTCAGTTGGGCACAAGGACCACATTGGTAGCATAGTTTAAAATAATGGAGCTGAGGGAGTCACTCTCTTCCATCCATTTAATTCTGAACAGCACTCAAGGGTGAGTTCTGTTTCCACTGTTTTAAGAGAGGCAGAAAATAAAATTTAAAAAACCCAAGAGATCTCTGATATTCCAAGCAAATGCACAGATGCGGTGGGCCTCCTAGCCTGACTTTCAGTCACCTTCACCCTACTGCCACCTCACTACAGGTTCATAAATATATACCACATATCGTGCGTGTAATTAAGACCAGCGTGAATTCTGGTCAGTTAGAAAGAGCTTGCCAAAGCCACACTGAGAGGACTGGTTGGGAAGAATAGATTGACACACAATTCTGTCTGTCTACAGACAGAACTGTCTACAGACAGTCCCTAAGGCAACTCAGTACTTGGTTAACCATCCCTATCAATCACCCCTAAAGATTCAGGTGGAAGAACTTGTGCTGAGGTTCATAGCCTTTAACTTCCAAAAGCCTGATTAACTGGGGACTAGTGTCCCTATTATGTGCTTTGACCTGTATGTGCTGCTTCTCTGTCACCATGACACCATTTTTTCTGTCTGTGCCATATCTTTTGCTGGCATAAACTTGCCCTGGCACAACTTCCCATGATCTTTATTAAGTATAGTTGCTGTATCGAGCTGACCCCCTCCCCCAAAGCCTCATGTGCTCACCGATGGGGCTTTGGGGAGTGACTGGATTATAGTATGTGATACTGGAACATGACTGTGGATTAGTCCACAGTTTGGTTTAGCGTAGTTCTCCTTGTGGATAATGGATTTCTCAGAGGGAAGACTCTTTCTAGGTGTGAGTGGCACCAACCACCGGGTTTGTAGCCTGGAGAGAATAAAAGGAAAAGCAGGAGGAGGACTGGTCTTCCTGCCACACTGCCTTGCCCTGGAGCCAGCTGACTATGAACTGAAACCTCGAAAACAAACTTTTCTTCCTTTAACTTGTGGGTGTCAGGTTCTTTGTTCCAATAATGAAAAAGTAACTAAGACACTCATCTAAACAGAAACTGCAGAGTGGCATTAAATGCTATCACTAGGATAAAAGTCATATTGAGCCATAAAAGAATTGCATTCTAGTGAATGAAGTTATATATTCACTTATACTCAACCCATATCCCAGAAAGCGTTCAATAGATACACTTAAAAACTTTGTCATCCATGTTGGAATCGGGCAGGAGGAGCCTGATCTAGGGACGACAGTGGCTTCAGTTGGTTGCTCCCTTCCCAGAGCAGATTGGTGGGATCTGCTCAGCCTGGGTCACACCCCTGGCTGGGACCCAATAAGCCTTCCCAAACTGATTCCCAATTCGTAGCACACACTAACCTTTTGTAGGTAAAGGAATACAACTCGAGATCTACAAGTGCAGGAGCGAGAAGGTTTGAAACCACGTAGGTAAATAGGAGGTTGCCCCCCCAATCTAAAAACTGAGGGAGTTGGTGGGACCCAAAATGCACAGTGCACCCTGTGGCAGTGAAAGGGGAGGAATAGTCTAAAAAAAAATAAGGCAGAGGATATTGTTAATAGTGTATCAAGATTTAAAACCCACATTACTCACACCACTCTGTTTAGATGGATTATATTCTGTTCCAGTTTGTCTACTTGTACTAGATGTGAGGGCACAGACAGCTATCCCGAAAATAGCAGGAGACAGATCTTATTCAAAGCTGTTATGATAGATAGTATCAAGTCTGAGAGTATAGGCAACTACACTGTTTTACCATGACTGATCTTAATTGAATCTGGTTTGTTAGATTGCTGTTTTGTATCAACAGATTTTATTCAAAGCTGTTATGATTGATAGTATCAAGTCTGAGAGTATAGGCAACTACACTGAAGATGACAAGATTCACTACGATACCCACTCTGGTTTGATTATTACCTGCCTTTGAAGTTTTACACTGTCTATAATGTTTTGTTTTTACTAATATTGTTATGTACCACTATATTCAATTATACTGCTATATCCAAATATACCTGATGATATAGACAATTGTATTGAAGATAAGAGACAACACAATAACCATTGTAGATCACCTTGTACTGTGGTTTTCTATGACTTTTTGGATTCATGCTCTTATAGAAATTTGTTTTGTTTTGTCTTGCTATGTTTTGTTTCCCCCTCCAATACAGAAAGGATAGAAATACAAGTAAAAACTCATGCATGCGTAGCTATTTACAGTCTCACTGTTTGAATATCTACTTTGTATGATTTAATTTTGTAACAAGCAACTGTTTCTAAGAGGATAATATGTAATTTATCAACTAGTGATTTCTTACTGTTTATCTGTTTTTTAAATTCTGTATCTATCGTTTATACCCTTTTCCTGTTTTTTTCTCTTTAAATAAAAAAAAAAATAAAAAAAAAATAAACCTTGTCATCCAGTAGCAGTAGAGGATGGTATAAGGCACAACTTTAAATATGTGATTTAAGAGCTGCAGTAGGGTGTAATGTTTAAAATGGCAGGTCTATTGGGCTCATATAAAACAAATCAGAATTCCAGCATCTGCATTACCTAGTTGCAAGGCACTTTAAAAACCTTGCTACCAGTCTCAAATCTAATATGGAAATGAGACACCTATAGCAGGGATTTACTGTAAGGATTAAATAAGTACAAAAAGTGGCTTCCAGAAGCTTAGTGCATATTAATGATAGTTATTACCATTTTTATCACCGCTACAACATAATACTAACAACATAATTTAAATGTTTCCTTTACAAAGTCAGGAAAATCTGTGATGTAACTATCATAGTGCAGTACTCTCAGGGATGACTCAAATTGGCAGGGCTCTTTCTCCTACTCAAAATCTTCCAGCTAATTTTAGAATTCTAGAATTTCCAAACTTCCAGGGTGTCGAGACTCCCAGAATGTGTTTTAATCGGTCTCGTCTTCTCTCTTGTGAGTAATCCAGGGAGCACATCCCAGAGTGGGACGGATCTTGGTACAGCGGATGGGTTCCCAGAGGTGGGTATGGATTAAAAGATCATATTTAATATTAAAGTATTTCGTATTGCAAAATGTAAAACCTTAATGCATATGACAGAGAGCAAGGCTTAAGCAAATGTTTTCTGATAGGTCATATAAAGAAATGTAAACTCTTTGCACAGTACCGAGTCTCCAGGAGTATGGTGGGGGATGTGACCACACACAGTATCATAATCTGAAGTGACAACAAGACGACTTGACCTTAAATAAAGGAGCAGGAAAACAGTATGCTCCATTATTCATTCCTCACACCCACCTTAGGGAATTTCTTGGAGTCAGAGCCCGCAAACCACTATATTAAAACTGCCAGTACTGGAAGAGTCCACAGACAAAGTGAAGAGGAAGGTGTGTGTGAGAATGTTTTATAAAAGGATTATCTATTTTGATTAATAGAAAAAATCTTCAGAGAATGTGACATTCAGAGGTATGTATCAGACAGATATTTGCCTACTAAAATTTACCGTTATTTTGTTGTATCTATTATACGAAAACCCCTTAAGAACAGTCTCTTTGCAGTCTCACACACAATTGTGTAACTGGTGAATGAATGATGCACCCATCCCCTAGTACAGATATGTATGAAATACACTGATAACCAAATAGAAAGGTGGTACTGTCAGTGGTCAAAAGATGCTAACAGTGGAGCCACACTCTGCAAGGACACAAATCCCAGTTCTGCCATTTATTACAGGCATGTCTTTGGGTATACTACTCTTAGTGCCTCAGTTTCTCCATGTGGTCCAATCTCATGGACTGTGCAGACTGATTAAATGAGGAAAGGAGGAAACATATACTCTGAAAGTAAAGTCCCCAAACTGTTCAAATCTTCCTGTCCTATAACTCTAAGACAGTGCAAAGATTGTACCAATGGGATTTTAATGGAAAGAAACTATGTAAATTACCTCTGATTCAAGAAAAAGAGGAAGATTCAATTAAAGCTTCTTTCCTATAGATCAAAGGGAAGCTGAAAGGAGAAAAAAAAAACTTTGAGAAGTTCAGAAGTCCTCCTCAAAGTGAGATAAAAAATAGTTTTTATGGCTGATGCTGGCCAAATGGAGAGTTTCAGTTTACTTTGGGTCCTACATGGAATCACCAGCTTTGACAAGGAGAGTTTTGTCATACTCAGTCCCCCTTGTTTCTGATTTTACTAAGCTGGCCCTGGGTGTCTGTACTTCAGTAGCTAAGGAATTTCTCAAGGCTGAGAAACCAATTTCTTCTCTGCTTGGATAACTCCAAAGCAACTAAATGAATTGCTTCATCTAGCCGCAAAGAAGCATGAGAAATTTCAGCCTGATTAGTCTGTCTGAACACATAAATGTCCAAAGGCAGGTTTTCAAAATTAGGATGGCCATCTCAACCATGGTTATAGCATGCCAAGATGGCAGAGGGTTTCCATGCACCTACAGCGACTGCTAGGGAAGCCATGGGTAGAGTCAACTGTACGAGGAGATACTATGCTCTCCTAGTGATCAAGGACAGATTTGCCTACAAACTCCAAGAACATCTTTCCTATGGAGAGTTCATGTACATTTATACTCTAGTATTTTACTTATTCTGTGTCATTCAAGTAATGATCACATTTGTTTAAGGAAATTATATCCATTTTATAAATCAGGAAACTGAGGTTTGATACTGTAAAGTAATTTTTCAGGGCCTTACAACTGGTTATGGTGCAAACAGAATTAAAGGCAGGTAGGTATGTCTGACTTCAAAATCTGAGTTCTTAACCATTCAATTATTCTAGTATCAAAATTTCTACTTTTTACCCCTTTTAAAAAATCAAAAACAGCTGGGGACATAGCTCAGTGGCATAGCACCTGCCTGGTAAGCGCGAGGTCATGGGTTTGAGTTCCAGTACCAAAAAAAAAAAAAAAAAAAAAAGAAGGCAAAACAAATATTTTATGACTCACCTCAAAGACAATAAAATTCTGTGTACTCTTAGTTATAATTTCATATTTAAGAGTTACCCAAGATAGTCCTTACAATTTGGTTTATACTAGTTCGAAGAGGAAAACTACCACCACCTAAACTTCCAAAAGCAAAACACAAGTTAAATGGAATACCCATTTTAACAAAACACTGGATGATCAGTAAGAGCAAGTATAAATGATCACAGCATGACAAACTACATTTACAATGTATTTTCAGTCTAAAAGGATAACATTTTAAATGATCTCATTTTAATAAGCAACATTATGGGTTTTTTGTTATGTTTCCTATATGTCCTGAAGTAAACATATTTTCAAAATTTTTAAATTAGTGTGAAAAGAGGAAGTGTAGGCAGAGCTTCCCCTTCAGGAGAAACTAATTAAAAAGCAAATAGTCTGGAAGTGGAACTCAGTGGGCCCGTGCTTGTCTAGCATGTGCAAGGAGGCCCTGGGTTCACTGCCTCACATCATCAAAAAAAGAAAAAAGCAGGCGGGGGAGGTGGGGAGTGAAAGAAAGGTTTACTTTACTGAAAAACTATTTAGAATTCCACTTAAACACAGCTTACTATGTGTACACCTGTGGTGGAACTAAAACATACATACACCTCTAACATACCCGAATTTGGCCACTCATAATTACTTATTTACTTTCTTGATTGGTTAATCTAGTGCCCTCAGGAAAACTGTCAGGTGGCATAAAGTTTGTTACTTGTTCCAGGGCCAGAAAGGCCTCTCGAGATGCCATGGACAGTCACAGAGTTATGCCAGGTTCCAGTCTCCTAGCACTCAAGTCTGGGTACCTCCCTCTCCACTAAGCTTCACTGAGTGAGTAAAAATTCAATTTCTTTTATAGCTAGCTCGCCTCAGGGGTTGACAGTGTAATTCATCTAAGGCATCCCTTACATATGCATGCATATGTATTTTTGTGTGTGTGTGTGTATGTGTGTGTGTGTAGAAGTAGCAGCAAGAAGAAACAAAAGAGAAAGCAGTCATAAACTGGGTACAAAACAAACAGGCTTTTTGTCAAATATCAATCAACAGAATGGACTGTGGTGAGCCCAGGAGGTTGTAGCAGGAGGATCGCCATGAGTTTGAGACCAGCCAGAGCTACACAGTGAGTTCAAACCCAGCATGAACTACATAGCAAGAGGGGCTCAAAGAGAAGAGACAGAATGTAATCCAAATGCAATCACTACTGTTTGAGACAGAAAGACTGATAAAACTTTATATTTATTAATTATGGTTTCATGTTTTAGTCAGAATTTGATTGAGAAATCAGCCTAATGAAGAATGCAGTTCTAAAGGGCTCATTAGTTTCCTCTAAAGACCAGGGCACAAAATGATAAACATCAAAGGGCCAGAAAAAGGCTATGCTAAAGAAAAAGTAATGGTATCTCTTGGTCATTCAATATCATTTTCCTCAGAGACATAGGTTCACTTTCAGACATTGATTACACTCAAAGAAGCTACTGAACTCCAGGACAAGAGACCAGAGTTACATCTTTCCCAGCACTGGATGAGCCCTGGCGGTATGACATTTTTTTAATTAGTGAGAAGAGAAAGGAGTTAAAAATAAAAAATACACGAGAGCAGCAACTTTCCTAGCAACAGCTGGTAGCATAGACTCTTCTCATTGAAGTGAGAGAACTCAAATAAGCAAATGGAATAAAACTTTCCATTGGTCTGAGAAGAGAATCCAATAGATCCTAGTTTAATCCAAGCTCCACCACTTCCTGGTACTGTGGTACTGAGCAACCACTCAATTTCCTGAACTTACCTTCTCTTGTGTATGGTATATTCATTCGCTCAACCTGCTTTATGTTTTATTTTCTACCTATTATCAACTTCCAATATAATTTACAATTTATTTAGCTATTGACATTTATCAACCTTCTCCCTAAAGAATATAAACTTCAAAAAGGAAAAGGACATTTTTGTGTGATACTGGGGTTTTAACCTCAGTCCCTTTGCAATGAGCTCTTTATTTTTTATCTCGGGACAGAGCCTCACTAAATCACTAAGTTGTCCAGGTTGGGCTCAAACTTAAGATCCTCGAAGGTAGAAGGGTCCTTCTGTTGATCTCCACCAAGATTTACTAATTCATGGCTGTATTCCTAATACCCAGACAGCATGTGGGCCACAGTGGACCAGAACGGGACCCAGTCTGCACAAGTATGCACTTCCAGGCTTTAGATGCTCCAAGATATAGACCTCATTTTCCGATGCTTCTCAGGATTTAAAGTAGCAAGTAGCCAAGCCTTGCTTCTCTAATGATGACAAAATTCTATGACTGGAAAGAAACCCCAGGAGATTAAGAAAGTCTACCCTGAGAGCTGCCTGGCTGTTGACAGCAGATGTCCCCACTAAATAATACATTTGACCAAATGCACCCCAACCTGTCTGTCTGAATCTCCTCTGGACACACATCACAAAATGCCTGTATTGTTAAATGAGTGCATGTCCTCCTGAGCTCACGACAGAAGGAACCATGGAAATGTTTAAATTTTTTTTCTTGTATTCTTACCCTGTCTTTCTCTTGTTATGGCTTCAATTGCACTGCAGACAGACTGGGTCAGGTCAGGCAGGCGTCAGTAAATCTGGAGTCATACTGGAGTGGTGTGTGTGACTGAGGCATGCAGGGCCCCAGGGCTACAACAGTCACCAAGGGAAACAATCCCAGATGCTAAGTAGCTCCTGGGTCCAGCTGGAGTCTGTGGACAGATGGTTCCTTCTGCATCTTGGGGTCTTCACTATAATCCAGGACCACAGAAACAACCCTGTACCATGGGTGACAGTTGTAGTGGTAGAATGGGCAAAAGGTTTCATTTTACCTCTACTCCTTGGATTAGTCTCTGAGGTTCACCCTTTTCTTCTAAATCAAAGTGTTCTTAGCGTGCACTCCAAATCCCTCCAAATGGCCCCCTACCAGGTTGTTCTCATGATCACACCTTTTGCATTTCTCAGTCAGAAACAGTGTAGTCTGGCTGCCACAAACCCAACTACCCAACTGAAGATGAACTAAGTCTAAACAGGTAAAATCAGATTAAACATCTGTCTATATATAGTACCGGTGTGGAATAATACATTGTGTTAATGTTAAATGATTAGCTTCATTAAAATAGATAGCAATGGACTAAATACACAGAAGAAATCAATAGGGAAGCTGGAGGACATTAAAGTTTCAAGGGAGTAAACTCCTGCCATGCAAATTCCAGATCAATATAGGAATTCAAGATGATCTTATTTCTATATACGGTGGCTGAGGGAGTGACAGGCGAACGATCTCCAAGTCTTACAGGACTTCGAGTTCTGGTTAGAAATCTTTACATTTTAGCCAGAGGAAAGAGAAAAAATAAAAAGATTCATAGCGCACAGGGAGGGGCTGCCACCGAGATACTGGTGTGGTGAGCTTCAGTATCAAGAAGGATTCAAGGGAACTGCTGTTCTCTTCCACATGCAAAAAGTGGTGCTGGCTGAGCTCCCCTAGTTCTAAAACCTTTCTTTCTGCCTCAAAGCCTTTGTGTCCTTCTTCCTCCTGGAAAACACTGCCGCAGAGCCCTCGCAGCCTGCCCTCAACTCCTTATCCAGTCCTGCCACACTGCTTTCCTTCCCAAGCTGAGGGTGCCTTCGTTCTACTTGCCTGTCTTCTCCAGTGGAGTGGAAGCTCCATGTGGAGTCTGTTGGTGAGTAACACGGCACCACAACAACCCCGTCACAAGGAAAACATTTGCTGAGATAAGTAAACCAACAGATGGAAAAAGCTTGGCCTGAGGAACCTGGGATCTAAGTTTTCATCCTGACCTGAGTCTCAGTAAACCCACAGGATTTAAGCGACTACATCCCATCGAGAGTAAGGTTCAGGGCAACTCTCCGTGACTAGGTTACATCAAGTGGCTTAGCGTAATACAAGTACATGACTGAAGCTGTTCCCTAAGTTTTGTCACTGATATACACCAGACTTCATACCATGAGTGAGGCTCTGTCTGTTCTAGGACATACCACTGTTCTGGGTTTACACACACGTGCACACACATGTACATATGTGCACAAGCTTGAGTGCTCCCTACCTCATGAACTCCTATGCAGACAGATTTTGGCCTGGTGCATTTTGCTGTATAACTTAATTTCTGTTCTTCCTTTTTCTAAGATTCAATCTTACTACTTCTTCTTTTTATGTATCTTCTAAGGAAAGTAGGAGCTTCCTGGGGAATAGACGCTATCATCACAGTTTCTGAATGGAACTCTTGCAAAGCTAGCTGGATTTCAGCCATCACTGCTGATGACCCAGGAGCTGAGGCAGGAAACAAGGTGATGCTCGAGTGCAAGCAGAGTGGAGCCTCCTGCTCACCTGCTGGCTTACAAGGAAAAAACTGCAACTCCCTGGGTAGCGCTGGAGCACTTTACCCTCTGGGGTAAAGAGCCATGCTTTCTCTCTCTCTCTCCCCTCAATTGCTCATGATTTCAACATCAACAGGATCTCCCTAATAACTTTTCAGTCCTAGAGAGAAGGAAGCACATATTTATGTGCAGAGCAACAGCTTCCCGTCGACTTCAAATGCTCAAAGTCTTTGGAAGCAAAGGAAGCGTGCCGACCTTAGCGTGTGTACCTCCAAAGGGTTTACCAGACATAGGCATCTGCGCGGGAGACAGAAGCAGGAGGCACTTGAGGAGCGACTCAGTTCCACTTGTGCCATATTCTTCTGCTTACCATTTGGACCTAAAACAATATCCAAGAAAGACCTCAAGAAAATCAGAAGCAAGAAGTACTCCTTGGAGTCTGGAGAATACACAGCCCCATATTTTCCATTCCCCATCATTCTTTTTCCTACTGTCTCACAACATTAGAATCTTGCTTAACTCTATTGTCCTTATCTACCTACAGGTAGAGAATACTTTCAAAACAGTGGCTACAAAATGGCAAACGCCTGACTTTGAGTCCCACTTGGTCAGTTTATCACAAGAGAAAGTCATTCCCTCTGTTGTAGCTCTTCCAGACCACCAAAATGTGAATACGTCCCTTCCTGCCTAAATGAAGATTAGTAGTTCTCATAGGCTGAGCAAAAGAAAGGGAGAGAAATAATAACAGGTGGGCACTGGAGTGCTACAGTTCAAAGAACTGACCTAAGACTCCAACAACAGAAGCCATTCAAAAAATATCTGCTGAATGAGCAGAAGAATCTCTTAAACAGAATAGGACTTATACATAAAGTATTAAGACAAGTGCCTTTCTATTAAAATAGAAATAACTTCCCTCCTCCTACAAATGAGTTTGTTAGTTCACTTTCCTTAAACTTATGAGAGACCTGAGGTGATATTACATAAATTAGATTCTGTTCTTCTTTTCCTCAAACACCTCAATGGCTCTCCATCAAATTCAGCATAAAATCCAAGGCCCCAATAGAGGCACCTCGAAGGCCTTCCACATTCAAACCCCTAACTCCTCTCTCCTCCCTTCCATTCCATTCCATTTGTTTCCATTCTACCCCATTCCATACCATTCCATTCCAAAGCACTTCCTGTTTTCCCACAACCTCACATACATGTCCATCTCAGCTGTCTCTTCTGCCTCAAAAACACTTCCCTGAACATCCATAAGGCTTGCGCCCTTACTTCATTCCAATTCCTACTCACACATCACCTCATCAAAGAGTCCTTCCCTGGCCACCAGTGTACAATGATATCCACTTCCCCTCTTCTTGTCCCTCAGTGTCTTCCTCACTAGCATCTAAGCTCCATCTATGTCCTGTTATTTGGTTACTGTATCTTCCATGAGCATGAAGTTTTATAGGAATAGGACAGAGAGACAGAGACAAGACAGAGACTAAGACACCAAGACTGAGGCACAGAAATGACCTCAGTATAAGAAGGATCTGGTATTCTGAAAAGATAGGGAAACAAAAGAAGGAGAGAAACTTGTTAGTTGGCTGCTCCGTCTTGGTATTCAGACTAGTGCCCAGGACACAGTAGGCAAGTGCTGAGAAACTCTTGTTCAACTAGAGAGACAGTGAGAGAGCGAGAGAGCAAGCAAGAGAGAGAGAGAGAGAAACAGAGTGAGACGGACAGAGAGACAGAGACAAGACAGAGACTAAGACACCAAGACTGAGGCACAGAAATGACCTCAGTATAAGAAGGATCGGGTATTCTGAAAAGATAGGGAAACAAAAGAAGGAGAGAAAACATACGACCTTCACCAGTTTTTCCAAAAGCTGGTGACAGAATTTGCTAAATAACATGAGGTTTAACAAGCACCCAGAGCAGAGTCCAGAGTAGGACCTGATAGCCAACCATTAATCAACTGACAACAAAACTGCATCAACTGCTTTTTCTTTCAGTCAACAAGCTTTACCTGAATGCCTTGGAAGTACTGAGCTCCTCCATGTTTTGTGTGGTTCCCCAGAAAAAGGAAATACCACTTCTGCTTCAATAGTTCATAATCTTACAATTGCAAAGCAAAATATTAGGGTAAATCAATACAGCAAAGAATGGACACCGAATAATACACACAGGGTCAGCAGAGTTGGGGAAGACGTCCTCAAGGAGAGCTGTGAAACTAGTATTAAAGGCAGAGGTGGACAGGATGTTGATTTCAAGGAAAGAATTAGAATATTCCAGACAGAAGAGAAGAAGCTCTTGTTTTATCAGAGAGGGATGGAGAGAGGACAGAGTGCCGTGACGCGCATAGTATAGATCTTCATAAAGTGGGAAGTCAGGACTATTGAACTGGAGGTTAGGGTTTTGAATTACAGGCCCAAAGGTTCAAAGGTTTCCTCAACACATGTATTTCAACCCACAAATGTTTGCCATGAGCCTTTATGCAAGTGTGAAATTAAGCCCCACAGGTGATGGAGAAGAGCCCACGGTAACAGCAGTCAACATTTCTTGGATACTCACCATGTGCCTTTAATGCCTTTATGTGCTCCATAGTTGTATTTAATACTCTAATCAATATCAGGAGGTGGGTACTATTACCATTTCTAGATGAGGAAACTAAGGCTCTGAGCAATTATCTCACCCAACATCACAGAGTTATAAGTGATAAGGTCGGGATTTAAGGAATTTGTTTGCATGTTAGTGTCTGGTGATGAGAGGAACTTTTGAAGATCATTATGTAAAATAATCCTAGTTATGCTCCTACTACCTTGTTTTGAAGGCCTACATCGTCACTGTTTTGGACTCTTTGCTATTGTTATTTACTTGTCTTGTTTCGTGTTTTTCTAGTAATCTGTTTTGTTTTGTTTTTCCCTCTAATACATAAAATATAGGAATACATGTAGAGGCTTATACATGCATAGAACTTCTCCCAAACAGTTTACGAGAATCAACTGCATTACACGAGATGAAATGAACAGTTACCTTGAAGAAAAAGGGACACTATGGTATCCACTGCTGATTTCCTATCATCATGCTGCAAAAACCAGTAATGCTTTTATTCTTTGTTTAGAGTGGTTTAGTCTGTTTTGTATTATTTAATTTCAACATAGATGAAGGTATGGACAGCTATTTTGAAGAGAACTAGACACATTATGTTAGCCATTGTTGATTATCCTATTGTCTGGTTCTGAAGGCCTATAATGCCTTCATCGCTCTGTTCTGATCAGTTTTACACTATTTTGTTTTGTATGAATTCATTGTGTGTGAAGATATGGACAACTGTTTAGAAGAAAACAAGAGACATTAGGGTAGCCACTGTAAATCTCCTGTTGTCTTGCTTTGAAATCTGTGTCACTTACATTGTTTTCTTCTGGTCTGGTTTGTTCTGTTTTGTTGTTTAGTTTTACCCTCTTTAAAATAAAATTTTTTTTAAAAGCTCATGCCCTTCATTCATACCCTGTACCACATGTCCACACAACAGGAATTATAACCATGATGGTCATGGTTATTTTGCAAAACAAAAATCAGGACACTCACGCTGACAAAAAAAACTTTTGAGCAGCTTCTGATTAAAGGAGGCAGTCAAAAAGGGTGTCTGGATGCCAAAGTAATGGAATTTCTAGGACACTTCATGAGAATGAAGAAACAGAAGGTCTGAAATTAGGTTTGCCCTATAAAACCTGGGCCAAGTCTTAAGCAGATCAGCATATCAACAATAAAAGAAAACCCTAAACATGAGATAGACCAGAACAAGGTATGGATGAAGAACGCAGAAGGAGAGAGACCTGATTTCAACCAGATCATCTTGAGAAGGCACTTTGACGAAGCAACAATGACCACAGACTTAAGGAGGAGTAGAGGAAGTGAGGGATAGTCTGTGAAGAGGCTCTGAGGTGAAAAGGAACTTGATTCATCAGAGGAACAGAAGGCTAATGTGGTAAAAGAGATGTATACAAAGGGCCAGAGGCACGAGCTGAGGCTGACAGGCAGGAGGAACAACCAACCAACTAGATCCATCCAGGGTTGGGAATTTCCTCGACAGAGTCAATGAAAAAGACCAAAAGGAAGAGCAGCTAGGGAAATGAGCTGAAAAGTCCGGAAGCTAAGCTGTCCCAGGCCTGCAGAGAGGGAGGATGGGCTGCTAGCATTGCTGAGCAAGCAAGATGAAAGGAGTGGCAAGCTGGTGACGATGAGAAAGAGTCATTTGTACCACAAGATCACGATGAGAAGGTGCCTGAGCAAGTAGACAATAAAATCACATGCATGTTACTAGGACCATCAGTGAACTAGGTGACATCTGAGCAGAGGGCCAACCAAAATGACTTTGACCTGGGAAAGGGCTGGCGACGGACACTTAGGGTGAAGCGTCACCCTAAGTGAGGTCAGATGAGGCCTGACCTCAATACCCATTTTCCTCTGCCACCACAGCCCTACCCCCATGTCTGTCTACTCATAGCTGACAACTGTCCCAATGCTGCAGGAGCCATACACTCAGAACAACTTAACACTCACGACATGTGTACACCAACTTGGTACCCCTAGAGAAACACACTTCGGCAGCCCTGCTTTCTCCTGCAGCTTCTTCAAGCCTGTTCTTGTGCAAACTTAGGATGCACAGCTGTTCACTCCCCAACCACTGTCCCTAAAACATCATTCTTCCTATAATCTCTTAGTGCATAAATTATGCTAATGAGAAAGGGCCTCACAAACAACATTAATAATGAAATACAAGACATTCAGTTCATTTGATAAAATATTCATTAAAAGGTTTAAATAGGGGAGAGACACTGACATCTGTGATGAGGGAAATCAGGTCTGAAGTATTTTTTAAACATCACACATCTGTCGCAATTCGTAAGTTTTAGTAAGCACAGCATTGGTGGTGTACAATATGGAAATATGCATGGAGTGGCTAAGAAATTATAGATGCTCTCCAAAAAATAAAAACATGACAAAATATTAATCAAGATCCTTTCATTTTTTATTCTTGAAGAGATCTGTATATTTTTTTTCCACAAAGGATACCAGAATATGTGACAGATATTGATGGTTTGACTCAAATTCTAAGTCACTTAAGTTTCTCCACTTTCTGAGTCCTCAGCAACGTTACATCACAAACCAAACGGCGAAAAGGCTGCCTACACAGCCTCTGTGCTTGTCTGCAGGACTGTGTCTCCTTCCCCCTGCATTCTCCACTCTGTCAAAGAGATAGCACAGGAGAATCACAAGTTCCAGCCCAGCCTCAGTATTTTAGCAAATAGCAAGACTCTGTCTCAAAATGGAGGTCTGGGGACCCAGCTCAGAGTGGAGGCCTTGGGTTTTCTTCAGCATTGCAAATGGAGGTGTGGGCAAGTGGGGAGGTAGAAGGGAACGGCATAACACTGGAACAAGGAGCACAGGACTGTGGGTCACTTACAAAGTGTCAATTTTTTTATTTTAAAGAGAAAAAAACAGTTAAAGATACAGAATTTCATAACAGGAAATTAGCAATGGCTAGTATATTGCCTATTGTTATCTTCAAAGCAGCTGCTCAGATTATAAAACATAGCCATGCAAAATGGATCAAACAACAATAATCACAAACCTTTCTCTCCAGTGACAAAATTTCGATTTCGTGCCATCACCTCTATGAAGCACTTCGCTGAACTTCCCCCAATTTCATATGGAATTGAAATAAAGTTGAGCTCATCCTTGGTTGCAATTATCTGTATATCTACTCACCTATTAGGCCACTAGCCCCAGGCTATAAGCGGGGATAGGTGTGAATCAAGTTTATGTTCTTGTGGCAAGGGCGAGAGAAGGCAACCCTGGGACTCAGAGAATCCTGATGAATGAGTCAGAGAACGAGGGCTTGCTCCAAGTCCTCAGCACTTCTTGCAGAAGGGTCCCTCAAAAGCCAGGGGAGAGACCATGAATCTCTGGTCCCAACAAGCCCCTCTTTTTTTTGGGGGGGCGGACAGGGACTCACTATGTAGTTCAGGCTTGCGTTGAACTCACTATGTAGCCCAGGACAGACTCAAACTTGTAGTAATCCTTTTGCCTCCACCTCCTGGGTGCTAGGATTACAGGCATAACCCACTACACCCAATTCAGGGTTCGTCTTAACACAAACAGCCAGTTAGTTAACTTTTTAAGAGTCATAAAAATATATGTGCTGTATAGCTAAATAAAAAAAAAAATACCTCTGGGGATTTGTCCAAATAATTAATCCCAAACTTGAAAATACCATGAAGGCATTTCAAAACTATTCCTTATTATGAAATATACCACAAAGCCCTCATAAAGTAAATTTGTACAGAAAAACTTGGTGGAATATAAATAACTTTGAATAACTGTCACTACAGAAATCATGTACGAGCATTTCTTTGATCATTAGCTATTAAATTAATGATTATTCAAATATAATAACTGATTTATTATTCTACTTACCTGGAGTTTCCTTCTACATTACAACAGGATCTGCTCTGGGACCTAAGGAACACCCTTCATAAACTACCTCCAAACATGGTCATATGTCCCTGAAAGCTCTGATTCTAATCTTCAAGCAGTATGATAAGGGTAAAAGAACACACAATTTGGCGACCTAGAGAACATCCATGTTTTAGTTATTCACTTCAGGTCAATGACTCTGAAGTCTACACTTCCAGTCTGGTTCTCTCCTCAAAGCTCCATAACCACTTGGCTAGATCCTGCCCAAAGTCTCCACTGTAATGTGCAGGCATCTCAAACCCAGCGATACCCAAACCAAGCCTAGGATTTTGCCCTTATTCCCAAAGTGGATCTTTCCTCAAGGTTTTCTAACTCAGAAAATGGCCCTACCACTCTCCAAGCCAAAATCCTATCTACCTTCTCTACTCATCCTCCTCTACCACAACGGTCCCAAACTCCTCTTCCTTCTACTTCTTGCCAATTCTTCTGCGCACTCCCACCATCACTGCCGTACTCCCCAGCATCAACCACCCTCATACACAACTCCCACAGCTGCATCATCTGGCTTGCTGGGCTGTCCCTGCCTTCCCATGTGTTGCCACTCAGGGATCAAACTGGTCTAAAACATGCAGCACTCCTCTGCTTAAAACCCTTCAGTGACTTCTTGGAGCCTTTAGGAGAAAATCAAAGTACTTAGGCTGGCTCTCCATGACACAGCTGTGATCTCCACCCTCTTGCTCAATTTTGTCACGTCGTACGCCACACCATCATGCAGCTGTCTGCACACACACCGTGCCGAGTAACCTGCAGGACTCCCTCCACTCGGAAAGCCAACGCAGCCTTCTCCAGGAGCGCTGCCTTCACTGAGACCAGGGCGCAGCCTTCTTCACACACCCTTCAGTGTACTGTATGTTTTTGTATTATGTAATGACTTTCTTACTTACAGTGTCATGATGTTAAAGACAATGTCTGTGTTGTTTTAAAGCTCTGGGTCCAGTTGTCCACTAGCTAGCAAGGAACCATGGGCATCTTCTCTGGATCTTAATTTCATCACTAAGATAGAAATATCTATTACCAGTATACATAACTCAGAGAGCTATAAGGAATGACAATAGAGGGCAGTCTCTCAATTTTTTAAACTCTTTAAATCATACAGCTTTACTGCTGTAAGCTTCATACCAGCAGATAGTCTCCATTTCCTAGAAGTACTTTTTGTGGACAACAATGACTTTCAAAAACCGAAACAGATTTTGTGATGGTGTTTTCTATGATATCCATTCTTATCACTTGAGACAATGTAGGGTGTCACAAAAACTAGATGAGGAATTGTTCCCTCAGAGAAAATGAAGTTCTCCAGGGAACAGACATGCAGGTTACTGATCAACAAACAGGATATGGCCCCCTGAGACCAGGAGCTCTGTCTTTCAAGGGAGAAAAACAACACAGAGAATACAGGCAAAGAAAAACCAGTGGGGAAATCTCTTTCTCTCCCTTCCGTGGTATGAATTCCTGTGGCTAATGCACTTGCCATCAGGGCATCAACAAGAAAATAATACCATGTCCCTTCTACCACCAAGGTGTCCAGCCATGTCACAAGAATCCTCAGGAGAATTCCATTTCTAGTGTGTCCAGAGGCGACAGCTTTCCTGACCATTATACATAGATCCCAGGTGCAGTTTAGAATCTACTTTGTTACTGAACCATGGTCAGAACCAAAATGGAGACAAGGACTTTCGGTAGGTGCTCTGACATGGCCCTACTGTGTGTCAAGTTTGAAGTTTTCATGCACCTTCTCACCACCTACCCAAGTGAACTTCACTTTTCATCTTTTCTCCTCTGTGGACCAAGAATGAAACTATCAGTTGTGCCAGCCTCGCCAGAAATTGATGATGACAGACAGGGATATGAAATCACTTTGATTTCAAGTGGTGAAACAAGTATAGCCCTACCTGCTTGGCCATTCCCTACCAGGAGGCCCTCCGCCAGACAGGGCCATTAGCAATGGCTCTGGGAAAACATTCCAAGCATCCCTGGACAAGGACATGATCTTCACTCTCCTGCTTGAATCAGGTGTTGAATTCATGTGACACCAATAAAAACATACTTGGGAGGCAGAATCACAAAGCAGGCTTTGATAACACTGATGAAAATAGGTCAACCCACTTTAAGATTCAAACCTGGCCTCAACTCAAGGTCTATTGTTTGCTTCTTGTCAAAGATACTTTTAAGACAATGACAATTTCTCTGACATCAGGACTGTAGCAAATCTAAGCTACACATTGTTGAAAAATGCCGCAGGCTGACTCCCAGAATCCTGGCTCCCTAAATAGGAATCTACCTCAGACTACGGGCTTGTGAACAGTGCTGGGCTAGAGGCCTCTCCAGGAAGGTGCAAAGTCATGTCTCACCAGGGTTGTCAGCCCTGTGTTTCACCTTGCTATTTCTATTAATTAACTTAATTTCTGAAGCAAGCATTTCAGCAGTAATCTAGGTGTGATTAGACAAAGGCATGTGAAGACGGCAGCTCTGACCCACATTAAAAATGAATTAGGCAGCTCAAATTGACACATCTCTTTCTTTTAAAAAGCAGAAAAAGAACTGGAAGCACAAAGGAAAATGCATGAATTAAGCTTTTAGCTCTTTAAGAGGCCTCAAGTGTAGATATACTTGTGGGATCTTTGTCCACTGAGACCTCTCTCTCTCTCCCCCTCACCTCCTACCATTCTAGACTTTCAAACAGAACCAGGAACCTCTAATACAGTCATTTTTACCACACACTAAGCAGAAAGGCAGGTAGGCTTTACAGACACATACTCTGTGGTGGACTGACGACTGGTGGTCAATTTGTAACACCCAGCTGAACTGAATCCGCGTGATTCTTCCACGGCGTGGGCCTTCCACACCCACCTGAGGATTGTTGCCAACAGCATAAACAAGAACTGGAGGGAAAGAAGGTGGTGCTGTTGACTCTCTTGGAGAAGTGGGTCATGCTTGTTTTCCTGATATGAACTTGCCTGTTCTCATCATCAGAGGAGCTCAGGACCTCACTGTTGGTGAGGAGGGCTGCGGTTATTTTTGGAGGTGCTCTGGTCCTCACTTTGAGCACTGCTTCCTTGCTCCAGTGTGTATCCCTCAGCCTGCTGGCACAGATCCTTCATCCCACTGGTACAGCCTTTCTAGCTTCCACCACCGAGCTTTGGGCCTTCCCAGTGCAGGTCCTTGGTACAGACTTGCAAGACTCATGGGCTCCAGACCTCCAGGTGAATCCCCGCAGGATGTTGCCGTGGGATTGAGCCCCTTAGCTGGATTCCTTGAGTCTCTAGTGTGTGGCCAGATTTTCTGTACCCTCTCTGCATTTGACTCTTTGCGTGAAAATTATAAAGTAATCCTATAAATCACATGTCCTGTATTAAACTGTTTCCCTTGTAAACCCTGACTACAACACTCTTCTAAGCATCTCATTAAGCAAATGCATCCAGAATAGCAATGATAGCAACATACTGACCAAACCAAGCTTTCAATCAGAGATTGTCTTTGACCTTCAAGGGACTTCCACTTTAGCAGGGGAATCAAATCCAAACACAACTGGAACCAAGAGAAAGCAATCAAAGGTGAGCCTCCTGAGACCAGCGACTAAGAATCTTTTCAGTTCCCATCTTATGACATGAAAGTATTGGACGGCAAAAGGCTAGATGGACAGACAGGCAAAGGAATGTAAAAGTTTTAAATGCAAGATGTTAAGAATGCAAATAAGTGGTGAAGATTATGCAGGTTTTGGATAAGAGAAAACAAGAACATCCAAGAAAAAACAAAGCAGAAAAAGAGATGCAAGCACCTCTACCCCATCGTCAAAGTTTACTGTACCATGTACTACCTTGATTAGTAACAGCTGTTGGTGGCCTTTGCTTTCTGGTAGAAAGCTTGCTGAGGACAGATGCATGTGTGCATGTGTTTACTTTCTCTCTCTTTCTCCCTCTCTCCCTCCTTCTCTCTCTCGGTACATACTAGACAGTGAGCTATTAAATGAATGTTGGTGGCCTAGAGAAGCAGGTGAATAAAAGCTTTAACGCTGTGTCCAAGTTCTACCTGAATTAGGGCTTCCTTGTCATTCTAACACACCATATGTCATTGCTACTACCTTTCCAGAAGAGCTCAATGCCCTTTACTGCAGAAACTCAACGTTTTCATTGGGCTTTTCTTACAAGGACTTTGAAAACTATGAAGGGGCCCACTCTTCTCCCTTGATCTCACCCACTATGTTGTAAAGTAGGCTCAAATGACCTTGCCAATCCAGCCCCTTGCATGCCTACTTAACAAATTAAGCCTGCAATGGTGGTGGTGGGGTTTTGCTGATTTCTGAAATGCTTTCATGATATATTTCTTCTTGTCCCAGTGCAAAGTGCTTGGCATCTTTTTAATAGTACTAATCTCTTCAGCAACTATACTTTCTATGGCTTCAGGTTTACATGTTCTTTTCTGGCCAAACTTCAAATTTTAAAAATTTTGTTAAAAGCAGCCAGTAGTAACCAAGCTCTTGCCTGAATGCTGTCCTGCCTTGAATTTTCATCTTCCAGATCAATTAGTCCACCATGGAATGTAAACATGAACTGCAAACACATGCTAATAAAAACAAACAAACAAATTCAGTCCTACACAAAGTTTTAGGTCATGCACAAAATGTATACAAAATCTTTGCCAGAATACGAATGGCCTCTAGTTCAATTCCAGCAGTCAACATTCTCATCTGAAACTCTGAGTACTACATTCTGGTCTCCTGAGCTGTGACTGGAATCACCTATCAAACTCTGCTTACTCTTCTCAAGTCACTTCTCTAGAAATCACATTGAGAAACCTTTCCAACTTCCTTCTGTAACCAGTTCCAAAAACGTTTGAACAACTGGGTCAGCTACAGTATAGTCACAGCAATGGCCCTATGCCCAGGACCAATTTTCTGTAAAATCACCTTCTTGTTGCTGGGATTAAATATGTACATACACAATTGAAAGGAGAAAAGGTTTATTTTGGCTCATGGTTTCAGAGATTCATTCAGTCCATGGTCAGCGGGCTCAATGGCACAAACATCATGCCACCAGGGCACGGTGAAGGTAAGTTGTTCACATGATAGCGTCCAAGAAGCAGAGAGAGCATGAAAGGGCCAGAGAAGACGGGGACAGGGACTAGATATAGCCCCTAAAGTCATGCCTCATGTATCAGACACACCCAGAAGTGTCTTTACTAATCTCCTGGGCATCTTGCAAGCCAGTCAAGTTGACAAGCAAGATTAACCATCACACCAACCTCCTCCTTCCAAGACTCAAAGCAGCGTATTCTTTCAGGGGTAACAGAGACTCTGAAAATCAGAGGGAAAAGGTACATACACATACACACAAAATCATGCACGCAACTTTAGGGAGTTATTGGATTACCTGAAAACCATATCTAGACACCAAAAAGCTCATGGTCCTCTGCCTAGGATCCTTGTCCTAAAGAAAACTAGGAACCCCAACTTTCCAGACTGTTTACATCAATACCACTAGAGCCGGAAGGAAGTAGATTAGGCGAAAAGAGAAAGAGAAAGACCTCAGCTTGCCATGTTGAACTCACTGATCCTGGAGTTTTTTTTCTTCGCTGCTCCTACCAAGGAATTTAGTCCTGGACTTCCCATACTTGTTCCTATGTCTGGAGTATTTTCACCTATAATCTCCACACATTCAAATCCTAATCACCTTCCCAAGATGACTCAGATGCCCTTCTTTTCCAAGCCTCCTCACCCCCAATCACATAAAGATTCCCTACACTTTATCTGCTGTCTTGGATCACAGGCCACTTTATAAATTAAACAATAATTTTTCTGTATGCATTCCCCTACTCCCAGATCCTTAAACACAAGAGTTACACATATGATGACTCTCCCTCAGGATAGGCTGGCTAATGACCTTAACCATGAAATGTTTGCTGTCAAATGAGACTGCTCATTAAGAGAATCACTAAGGAAGGAGGGATTACATGCTATTATGATTGTGAGACCCACTTATAGAAAGGAGGACAACCTGAGGCTGGCTGGAGGTGTAAGTACAGCTCAGTAGTAGAGCTACAGCCTACTAGGCCCCAGATTGGATCCCAAAACACACACACACACACACACACACACACACACACACACACACACACACACACGGGGCAAAAACAACAATCACCAGGAGGAGGCCC
Source organism: Dolichotis patagonum (assembly GCA_004027295.1). Classification (NCBI taxonomy): domain Eukaryota; kingdom Metazoa; phylum Chordata; class Mammalia; order Rodentia; family Caviidae; genus Dolichotis; species Dolichotis patagonum. Next base: position 30,847 of record PVJX010010680.1, read on the forward strand.
TCAGTTCTAGACTGACACAGAAATTAGCAATGCTGTGAGAACAATCAGAAGGCTCCACTGGAGACAGCTGCTTCAAGACAGTCAAACACTATCCTGATTCCAAGAAGTAGCCACAAACCTAGAAAAGGAGGCAAAATCAGCCACATATCAATCCGCTTCTCTGCTAAAAGCATCAGCCCGGTGGACCTCTGGCACTTGGACTGAACAAACTCATTAGCAGGAAGCAGAAGTGGGAGAGAAGGCAGCAGGCAAGATTTCGAGTTCCAGCTCTGCTACCAACCAGCCTTGGGGCCCTGGAACTGTTTCTCTCCACTGATCTTAGTTGTCCTGTATTTAAAATGAGAATGTTAAATTGTAACTCAGAATATTTCCAGCCCTGAAGTTCCAAAAAGCCATTAAGTATTTAGCAAATACTTTTTCTGTTTCACAATAGACAGAGCCCTGAGGAAGTTATAGAAGAAATGTTAAGACAATTTACTTTCTTCTGTTGGACTTTTATCTACTTGGGGAAATGAAATTTTAAAAATAACTGTTATGTGATGAAATGTGTGTGTGTGTGTGTGTGTGTGTGTACACACACACGCTTGCATAGGAGAGGAATAAAAGGTTGATGATGGTGTGGACTACCTCCCATGTGTTACAGTTTTCTGTAATTTCCAAATTATCTATACTGACAATCTATCTTAATTATTTATGTGTTTATTATGCATGTATTTATTTAGGCAAAATAAATCATTAGTCTCACATGGTCTGAGGAAGTAGATATTTATTAGCCACATACCTAACAAAACAGGATTTCATCATGTTGTGACAAGCTAAAGTCTTCACACTTTGTAAGGCTTAAATTGGGCCAAGCATTTCATAGCATTGTGTGTGAACTGCATAGACCATTCTCAAGCACAGTAGCAATTAATAGCCCCATTTGGAGAGCAGGACTCTGACCCGGTGCAACAGTATACAAAGCCTACTTTGAAATGTCTCCAGATTGGTTAGGTGTTTCCAACTCCCAAAACATTGTCTTTAATCTATGACTACAACTTCATTTCCTGAACAATGTCAATGGCTATGTGTCAATTACTAAGTTTAGCATACATATAAAACATATATATGAAAATCTTGAGAACTAAAGGAGCTGAGTGAACACGATTTCACTTTTACACCACCAGTGTAACATAAGAAAGAGAGGTATATTGTATTTATATATTCATTCAATATTTATCAAGAAAGTACTGACTCTGCACCAAGCACTATACTAAGCAAAACAGACATGGTCTCTGTCTTCATAGCCTCTAGTACCAAAAAGCCAAAAAGCCCAAGAGCAGTTACAAGCTTATTAGAATGCTGTATTAGTTTACAAGTCACTAAGACACAATGGAGGGTGCCAAAAATTTAAAGAAGGAAAGGTTTAATTTAGCTCATGGTTTTAGGACATTCAGTACATGGTTGGAAACCTTCTGGTAGAACAAAATTGCTTCCTTCAAAATGGCTAGGAAGCAGAGCAGGGGAACAGAGCCAGAAAGGAATGCAGGAGGAACCAGAGATAGTATCTGTGATGGTTGATTGTGTCAACTTGAATAAGCAAAGCACAACTGAATTGGCTCGGCATTTTCATACAGTGAAGGACCACTAGGATGTCCAGGGCTGGCTAGGATGTTTATCTCCTCAATTGGTTTTAAGCAATGCAAATAGGTTGAGGTGCTGATGTATGGTCTTGAAAGCAATGTGACAGGTCAGTGATGCTTCACCTGTACCTCCCAACTAGTAAGCATGCATGAGCTAGGCCAAGGGACACCACCATGGTGGCACTGGCAGCTGGGATTGAGCCTCAAATAAAAGGCCATGACATCTCAGGGCATGAAGATTATACATCGGAGATGAAGCACTGACCCCTAAACACAAGATATTTACTCTATCTGTGATTTTCAGATAACTCTTTCTGCCTCTCTCTCTCTCTGCAAACTGGAGAGATGTTTTCAAGCCTCTTACCTAACCCAGTTCACAGTACTCACATACTTCCTGTCTTTCTCTCGGTCACTCATCCCTGAACCACTCCCCTCTTCAGGAATTAATAAAACCCAGGTTTGGCCCTGGGTCATGGCCTTTATTCAGTTAGCCATTGTTCTGACTGGACTTAGGATCCCTTGATCCCCACAACTAAAAATATGCCCTAATGTCTTTATTCTCACTGTGGAAGTGGTAGATTGGAATTACTTAATGGAATCCCAATAACTTTTTCCTGGGATTACAAATGGGAACCCTCTGGATCACAGTGAGGTTCAGAAGGTCTTCCCATACCATGCCCAAGGGTGCTTGTTGCCTGGGTGGTATAAAGGGGAAATGAAGAAGGATGGATCTGCTTCTGTTTCTTCAGAGGAGCTTTAGTTTTTGCCTTCACCTTGGATGTCACTCTCTGGTTTCCAGCACAGACTTCAGCTTCTGGTGCAGATCCTTCAGCTTTCCAGAATAAATTCCTCAGCCTTCCACTGCAGACCCATCAGCGTCTAGATAGGAACTCACACGGGACACTGCAGTGAGCTCCAGACCTTTGATCGAATCCTTCAGTCTCCAGTGTAAAGACACCTTCTGCACTCTTCCACATCTGATTCTGTCAGTGGCCACTGTAAGCCAATCTTGTAAATTCTTATATATTTGTAAATCTTGTGTTATATCTATTTCTCTAGCAAACACTGACTGATATGTTCCCCAAGGCCACATCTCCATGACCTACCAAGACATACCCATGAGTGAGCTTTACTAATTTATTAAGTGTTTCTTAATCCTATTGACAAATCAAGATTAATGGTCACAATCCACAAATATATCTCCTTACCATGTTGACAACAGGGCTGTAATTTGTTATTACCTTTCTTGACTGATTGTCCCATCAGCTGACTTTTCATTAATTTTATTAATAAAAAGACCAATAAAAGTGATTAAATCTGTTTGTACCACCAGTGATACAAGCCACCCAATGGGACAGTCGTCATATACCACCAGTGATTCAGGCTAGCAGGAATGTGATAAAACTATACTTAACCTCCAAATAGACAACACCAAGTTTGTAACTCCACCTAACATAATACAACTATCCTGGAAATGCAACAAACCCTTCTATAGCATTTTACAATAGTTCAAGAATCTTCTGAGACTCAAGGAAAACTCTTAGCTGTGAACCTCTGTAAAAATCAAAAACTGATTACAAAATCCCAAGGTACAGTGGTACAGGGTAAACATTCCCATTCCAAAAGAGAGGAATTGGCAGATAAAAAACAAACCAAAGCAAGACAAATTACACCCCCACAACCTTGTAGGGCAAATATTAAGTCCTGTAGCTCCATTTTGACATGTGTGACCCATGGTTGTGAAATGTGAGTTACAGTGGGCTTAGGCAGCCCCACCCCTACTGCCTTAATGTGGTAACCCATATAGCCTCTGTCTTCGGCTGTAGTTTTCCTTGGCAGGTGTTCCAGGCATCTTTGACTTCCTGGGGTCTCCACTGAACCTTTGGCTTCATTCCACAGCTTCATACAATGCCCTTTCAGGGTCTACTTGCCTGACTTCCCAGGCCTTCCTTTGAAATTAGTAGACTCCTTCCTGACCCCACAACTCTTACATTCTACAGTAAAGCCACAATCACAAATGGATGACACCAAGGTCTGCTGTCAGAAGCAGTAACTGATCCTACTGGGCCATGGCTATACCAGCCTCAGAATGCCTAGATGGCTGAACATAGATAAATGAACTCCAAGAAACCAATTCCCTAGGAAAACCTTCTAAAATAGAAGTCCCAAAGACTTTCTTTTTAAATGAAAGGTTGATATTTCTATACCCTTCAGCCTGCTACGAGTGGGGTCTTGATACTTCTTCAGAGGCCCTTAAGCTATCTCTCTTCTTGTCCCTGTACTTTGTACAGGGACGGCTCAGTACACAAACTTAATTCTTTCCATGATTCTGGTTGCAAACTGAATTGGACAAGAATTGAATCAAACTCAATGATTAGGTTTAAGGTTGACCTTACGGGGAAATTTTTCTCATGCAGTTCAGGTTGCAACCAGAATTGTGAAAAGAATTAAGTTCGTGAACCAAGGTGTCACTGTACTCAGTTTCTTTTTAATGTTACTAATCTCTTTAGCGCTCATACCTCTTTTGGTACCAACTGTACAAGTGGTTCCTTTGTGCCAAACTTTAAATTCAAATTTCTCTGCTCTGTCTTTGCCCCTGATTAGCACCACAGATATCACACAAAAAGCCCACAGTCTGAGAAAGCTATTTTTATAACCAGCTGCAGGGCCACACTATCAGGGCAACCTGATCCTCAGTGATCTTCATACCTCTCTGAATCCCATTTTTGATAAAATCTGAAAAGTAGCAGCAATCTGTCCACCTGACTGCGGTAAAGCCTGTTCGCTTTTCCATAAGCCCTGTCCTACTTCCTTCTGCCTATCTCTGCTTCCTGTTTCCTCAGCATAGCATCTGCCTCAACCTTCTATCTTAGGAACAAAAAGGCTTCTGGACCAGACAAGAAAGAGTATGGAGCTAAGGGAACAGATCTGACAACTTCATGTCACATACCCTTTCCCTCCCACTGCTCACGCCCCATTTGTTAACATGTAACAGGCCATCAGCTGTTTGGGACCCTAAGTTAAGTACAAAATCATCCTGATTTACATTAAGGGTGCTTTTAAAAATCATTAAGTACATTTTGTGAATTTCTATGTTAACAGAACAAGATAAATTCCCTCACAAATCTTTGTAAAGAAAACAAAATAGCTACTTACAAAACCTGAAAAAGGGTATTATTTCCTAAATGATAAGGTTTTTTGGTTTAGATGTCATACATGAGGCATGTTTAACTGAGGTGTCATATAGTAATAACGTTGCCTAAGTAAAAGAAACCAAAATAGAAAACTAGTTGGGGAGATGTTTCAAAATTAATTAAGAAAAATGAAATGTGATTATGATTAAAGTTACGAGGTACTGTTTTTACATGATTTCTCGGTCCATCTGTTTGATTCCAGAACGCTTCAGAATGTCTTTTCTGGTTATTTTATATTCATTGAGTAAGCCTGCCAACATCAGCTTAGCTTGCTGTTGAAAGTAGTAATATTAAGACAGTGTAGAACACCAGCAAAATCCACACCGTTACCTGCAGGCCTGGCTCACAGGGCAGATCTCAACCATCCCGACACAGAGCTGAAGGCTCACTCGGGATCCTACTCCTTGTAAGCCTGCAACTCCTGCATGTCAGATGCATCCCCTCTCCTTCCTCCATAGCCGACACAGGCCTTTTATCTCCTCCTCAGTATCTGCAAACAGTGTCACAACCAAGGTCCCACCTCGGCTCTCCCTCGCCTCTTTACTCCAGCTGGACATGGCATGGAGCGCAGCCCAGACTGGCAGTACATCATCCTCTGAACAGGCTGTGTAACTGGCAAGGCCCAGTACAAAACAGAAATGCACAGGAAGGCACACAAGGAAGGGGGTGGGGGAGGAGGAAAGGAAGGGAAAGGAAAAGAAAACAAGAAACGAAAGATAAAAAGCAAAGCTTTTGCAAGTAAGAAGGGGAAGAAGGTAGAAGGGAAGGGAGGGGGATGGGGAAAAAATAAGAATCAGGGTACACCATGGGCAGGTACAAGTTCCATATGATGAATGTAATCATTATGTATATTTAAACTGTACCAATAAAAATTTTTAAAGAGAAAAGGAAAAATTTCAGAACAAGATAGTAAGAGGGTAACAATGGTTAATACATTGCACACTTTTATATTTAGAGTACAAGATATCGACATTTAATTGTCCAAACAATATTAGCACAACATTTCAACACACTAAGAAAAATCAGTAGTATAACTATCTTATCTTTCATATATATGTGTATATGTGAGATACATACATACATATGTATATATATACATATGTATGTATATGTGTGTGTGTGTGTGTGTGTGTGTATATATATATGTTTTCCCCCTCTTTTCTCCATTCCCCCATGTGTTTCTCTTTCCTTTTGAAGCTTTTTTCCATTTCATAATATCTATTGTATGCTTTGTATCTTATTTACTCTTTCAGCTTCTCACACTAGGGAGACAATATGATGTTTACACATGTGTATCTGGTTTATTTCACTTATAAGTATGGCCTCAAGTTTCATCCATTTACCTACAAAAATCTCCAGTTTATCCTTCTTCATGGCTGAGTAGTATTCTGTGGTACAAAAAGACCACATCTTTTTTATCCATTCCTCTGTTAAGGGGCATTTGGGTTGTATCCAAAGTCTAGCTATTACAAATAGTGCTGCTATAAACATGGGTGTGCATGTGTCACTGTGTGTACCGATAAACTTAATGATAGAAAATGCAGGGTTCCACAAATACTGGAAATTTCAAGATGCTAAGAGCAGCACATTAAGCCAAGCACAAGGCCCTGGGCAACTGCACCCATGACATCTTCCCTGGAAAACGCTTGCCTAAACTAACACAGCACTATACTCCTGACTGTCATCCAAGGTCCTTCACCACCTGGCTCCACCATGCCTCCTCCTGCTGAAATGGATACTGTAGAAACACAGAGTCACAGATTTTGTCCTTCGCCACCGGACCTCTAGACATTTGTTCATACACCATCAGCAGCCACAAGGAGTACAGGGAGCTCGCTCATCTGAACCTCCTCCAGCTCTCATACAGACTTCTGATGAGCCTGCCAGGACTCCTCTAACAGAGCAAGGGACAGTACCAGACACACAGTCAGGCATGCAAAGAGCTTCAAGAAAGAATGAATAAATCACTTGCCCCTCCCTTGTTCCTGCTCCCTGAAGTTTTGACTATAAAACTATATCCCTCCTTCAAGCTCAATCCAGATGCTACGTCCTCTCTCAAGCCTTCCTGTATTCTCCTTGCAAGATGGGGTCAGGCTCCATTCTGGACTTCTTGAATTGGCTTACTTCCCTAACTGCACTTTTCCATATTCTGTCTCACATCACACATGTCTCGTATCTGTACACTTGGCCTGATACCTATTCCAGCAGGGCTACAGATACCCCATGAAAGGAGCTATTCCTTGTTCCTCTCCACCCCTCCCCAAACTATGAGGTATTTTAGATACATGATTCTCCACAAATAATTTTTTTACTAGATTACAAAAATAGATTAAATGAAACTTCCTCCTGCCATGTATCTTCTTAAAATACATAGAAGTTGAAAAATAACTCAAATTAAAAGTTTATAAAAATAGTAGACTCAATTTGTTTTAAAGAAGTGCATTTGGAACCAGGATAAGGAAACTGCATTCCTTAGGTGCTAAGATGGAGACTAAGAAAGGATGGATTCTGTGTACCGAATGCCTTTTGCCAGTACTGCTCAAGGTTTTCTGCCTGTCGCCTCACGGTCCACACACTCTCGGCAGCCATGCTGTCACCTCACTTCTGGTGAGAACCTCTTCCTGTGTCAGGAATACTTTATGTGGTGTGAGAGACAAGACCCCATCCTCTGATCACTACAGGGCCACAGTCCTCGGTTCCCTTAGGCACTGTGAGAAGGACAGAACAAACTGCACCTCAAGCCCAGCACTTAGACACTCCCATGGGACCGCCCTAATATTTCGGTTAACAGTTTGGGCTAAGCAGCCAAGCCACTTGGATATGAATGTGGGGCTGTCGTGGTCACCTTGCCACCATGTCTGAGAAGAAAGTCAAGCTGAGAACAACCACTGCAGAGATGATGAAAGAGACAGTCCCTCCTGGTCTGAGGCTCCGGAATCAAGTGACACTGGATATCAACTGTATGCTGACTTGCTTTCACATTAACTAATGTGTCCTGGACGGTGTCACTTGAACTTAGAGAGTATGAGTGACTACGATTCTACAGGAGGTCCCTACTGTCCCCACCTTATCCACGAGGAAGCTGAACCTTTGAGCGATCTCATAAAACAGTCCACACCACACAGCCAGTAAACTGCAGGGCCAGCAATGTAACCCTGGACTCGCTATTCTAAGGTGGGTGCTACTAGCCAGAGGCGCCATAGCTCTTGCCATATGGCAAGATAAAAGGAAGAAATGCCACTAGAACTGTCCTAGAGACACAAATAAAAGCAATATGCCCTTGGAAGGATCCAAAATAAACATGTAGGTGAACAATGTGAGCATGTATCAATTCGACTGCAAGAGTCAAATAAGTGGGTGTGAAAACTGAATGGAAAAGGACTGTGGTCCCTGCGGGTGACATGGGGTAAACTCTCACGGGCTGCCGCTAAGGCTGGCTGCCACATCCCACCAGGTGTAAATGCCAAAAATAAGAACCACTGCAAAAGCAATTTAAGCAAATTCAAGAACAGTCTGAATAATGACTTCGTAATAGCTTATTAAGGAAAGTTACGCATATTTGAAGAACGCCTCTAAGTTTTTAAGGTGATGGCAGGAAGGGTCATCAGGTCCTCTCACAACTCCCTTAATACCACTCTCAGCAGGAAAATGCTGGCCTGGAAAAACCATTAGTCTGATGGAGGATGTAGAGTCTCATGTTTTACGGGAAACTATTACAGAAAGCAGTGACTGTGAACTCAATGGCTTTTAGTAATTCTGTACACTGAAGATTTCACTGGAATCCTCTCATCCGCAGCATGAACTTTATTTAAACCTGTTAAAAATTTCAGAAGACACATTCACCAGAAAGCTTCCACTGGGCACCATTTTGTCTCAGGAAACCAAACTGAGCTATTATGGAAACAGACAGTAAGGTCTCCCAATAGAGAGACAGTGACACACTCATGTGTGGGTCGTGTGTCCTGGCAGAAGCCAAAACACCCAGGAGAACCAATGAAGCAAAGACACAACGAGGTCCAGTATCAGCCTTGTATGCTTTGCCATGCTGCAATAGTGAAAGTTCCTGCAAGACACAAAAATCTCTCCTACACACTTTGGAAAAATAATAATTTTTCATTGTTTATTTATAAACTTAATTTCAAAGACAGAAAAAAATTACCAGAGAAGGGTTATTTTTTCCTGTTTCCAATAGACATTTCAAGGGTTCTCCTAATGACCTATGAAGTCGGGGCATAAATTTCATTAAGTATTGCAACTAACAATCAAACACCGGGGCTTATCATATAAAAAACTATAATGTGTCTAGCACCCTTTAAGATAAATGTAACATGCTGGTGTTTTATAAAGTGAATATGACTACTGAAAAAAACTACATTATACCAATTATAACACTTACTTTTCCAAAGCACTATTTATCGTTATGAAGTTATAGATAATAACCTACAGGAACAGTGCTATTCACATACTGGATCAGGTAATCCTGTTAGGTAACACAGAATGATATCCTCACCAGCAATGAACACGGACTCTAACCCTTCAAGCCCTGCACCACGGCCATATCTGTAGGAATTCAGAAATTTCCTGACAGGTATTTGCATCTGTAATGAAGAGAGAAAGCAAGTCAAACCAAATGATGAGGGCTAACAACAGAAGTGGCAGAAATCCCAATAAATTCAGTTCTGCCCATCATAGCCAGACAAAATGGAAGCTTCCCTGAACCTCAGTCCCAGATCCTGACTTTCCCACCCCACTGGTCCCTTCCCCCATGTGTGGCACCACCTTCAACTTTGATAGATGCTTCTGCAAACTCTCCTAGCCTTTACCTGTATCTCCATCCCACACAGCACACTTTTCTTTCTCCTTGGCGTTTCTGCAGCTTTCACACACAGCACGGTTATCACATGCATAAGGTGGTGCAGGACTCAAGGGTGGAAACTTCAGCCATCCGTGGCAGCACCCTGTCAGGCCCTGCCTGAGCTCGGTCCTCTCTGAGCACCCAGACCAACAACATGTCAGGCCCATCCCAGGGACACGCTGTCAAGTGCAATAGAGAAGACATGAGACACACAGACATGCCTGCCTTGGGCTTCTGTCTCAAGACTTCAATGGGGTCATGATAGGAAGACAGTACTGCAAGGCCACTGAGGAAGCCAGACCAGAACAGGCGACAGGAGGAGCCTGTCATGTGCATCTGAGTAGGGGCTTCACCCTGTGGGCGTCATAGTTCTAAACTATCTCAAGGACTCAAGTCTCTCTGGACTTCCTTATAATACTAGAAGTATTGAGAGCAGATAGGTGGGTTGCACATGCTTGTGAAATTAATACAAATGAGTGAGAACATAAGTAGGCAAAGTACACACGAGTAACAGTGAGCACAATGATTCCCTGTCAGCTGAGGTGTTGGATACAGGACATTTTATAGCTACCATGAGAAGATCCTAAAATGTTGAGCGCATGAAGGGAATGGGTTCCTATCTGACAACACAGGAAAAATGCGTAAGGGTTTGAAACAGTCCCTCACTCCAACTAGGAGAAGTTCATAGTCAATGTTTTTAACCTGCACTTTACCTCTTGTGTTCAACATAATCTGATTTACTTTAGAAGCAAGAATAAACACTTCTCCCTATCATCAATGATGTTCTTGGAATCTAATGAGAGGACCATGGAGGAAGACTGAGGGTTTTCATAATGTGGGTCCAGTAGGAAAGGTTCCGAGGAGAACAAGGATCTCCCTGCCCATCACTCTGCGAGCTGGAAGCATTACAAAGGCATCTCTCAGGTACAGGAGGGACATATGCATGCCCAGTGCAGGTGTGAGCAGGCACACGGATAGCAGAAAGGTAAGGCCTGAGTCATTCTAGAACAGAAACAACATAAAACCTGCGCATAACACACGAGGTATCTCTGCCACAAATACCAGGCATCCTGAGATGGTGCTCGTGACTTCTCAGCCTCACTCCTTCATACCACAACACAGAGGAAAGAATCTGGGCCCCACACAAGAGACCTAGCCTATCAACCTGCTTCGCCAAGAGTTGGTCATTCAGTTACCTGATTATTTCTTGATTCTTTCACTTCCAGAAAGTTTACAAAGGAGATGGTAATGACAGTTACACAACAGTAGCAATGTACTCAATGCTGCCGAATGCACAGTTTAAAACAGCAAAATAGTACATTTTATGTTACATAGATTTCACCAAAATTTAAAAAAACAAAATTTGCCCATGATGTGTTACTCACTACTCACATATTGTCCACACATCATCCTTTCAGTCACATATTTATAGGGTACCCAGGTGCCTCAAACTATTCAAGAAACTTGACACACTATCATGAAAGAACAGAAAAGAGTTCTCGGGTCTCACTCTGTGAGAAGACAGACAATAAATAAGATAAAGAACTAACCGCCACATGGTACACAGGGCTAAGTACAAAGTATAAAACAAAGCTAAGGCTCTATAACTGTCAGAGGAGCAGGTACAGTTTTAGACACAACAGAGATGGCTTCAGTGGGAAAGTAACTCTGAGTAAAAATCTAGAGAATAAACTAGTCAAACACACATCGTGGTAAAATAATTCTAGGACAGAAGGCCCAGCAAGTGCAAAACCCTGAGGCACAGCAGGTCTGGCATGTCTGAAAATAGCAAGGAGACGAGTGTCGCTAGCATGGAATGCAAGCTAGGCAGAGCAAAAAGCTGAGCTGGGACGAACGAGATTCACACCAGCGAGTAAAACAAACACAGGCCCTTCCCCGATGGCAGTCCGTACAGAAGATAACCAAATTTATGTGGGAATATTTATCAATAATGGTGTCAAGAAAACGGAACAACTGTGGAGAATTTTAGAGAGAAGAACCAAAAAGGCCTCAAAGAAGTGACACTTAAGCTAGGAACTAATGGATAAATGAATGTCTCTAAGGACAACATACGTTTGAAAGCTCTGTGGCAATAAATACTCAATGTGGCTAAAGGGACAGGAGACAGTGATACAGGACAGGCAGAGACACAGAAAGCTTCACATGCCCCAGCTGCACTCCTGTGAGAACAGTCTACACAGGATGCGCAGATGGCCAACATGTTAGGTTTTCATTTCAAAAGGCCATTTGGCCACCGAGGCGGGGGCAGCGGGGAGACTGGAGGCACAAAAGACTGTAGCAGACCGCATGGGGGGGATTGCAGTAAAGTGAAGAGAGGTAGAGAGGCTCTAAGTCACCCAGGGTCAAAGAGGAAAGAACAGGAGCAGTGGGTGATTCTGATCATAGGATTAGGGGTAAGAAAGAACTCAAGGCACTCCCAGATTTCTAGGAATCAGCACCCAGGGAAATAGGCCACCACATGCTGAGACAGGAAGGGTAGGAGTGGCCAGCCCTAGCCAGTGATCTGGACTCTACTTTGGAGAGACGAAGCTCAAGGTGCCTTGGAAATGTACCACTCAAGACAATCAATATGATTAGAGATAAACAAATGTAACTGTCAACAGAAAACAGGCAACACGAAGGAGGGAGGAGCAGATGAACAGACCTCAAACAAACTGGCCCATCGGCATTTATAAAGGGTAATGTCTAAGGCACTTCCAGAGAACTTCATGAGTCCCGGTCATGCAGGGTGAGAGGTTTACCACCACTTATTCCTCTCTAAAGTATCTGCCAAGAAAGTTCAGGATCAGCTCTAGTGTGCAATGTTCCATTAAAGCACAAATATGGCATGAGTTTTCATAATTAGATTTTGACTAAAGTTCACTGTCTCATGCAGAGACACAAATCAGGGAGGTCGAAAAAGAAAAAGGTTGTTCTCCTGTCTAAAGCTCATGGCTAACTTTAAACACATACCAACAACCGTGGTAACTTAGAAGTGGGATCGTCACCCAGAAGCCGGACAATCACAACCTTTCTTTTCCCAGTTTGGCCAGCTCCATCTCAGCTTCTCTGCCAATCAACGACACTGCCAACTGCCTCCTGACGTCCAGAAAGGCCTGTGTGACCCTGCAGACACGCTCAGCCGGTCCAATCACGGCTGTCCACAGCCGTGCTTTCCAGGTGAACACCCCAGGAGGTGAGCACGTGAAAGGAGGATGATGGGTCTGCATAGCTACCCTACTATTCCTGCACCTGCCACACAGCCTAATCTAGCAATTTGAAGAAAATCCTTTGCAAATGATGCCATGTTTCTACCCAAAACAGTGAATCTGCTTCTACTTCTTTTCCATAATCATGTTATCAAGTCAACTCATGGCACCAGAGAGAAATCCACAGTCAGAAGCTGCCCTTGTCAACTCATCTCCAAAGAAAGTCAAGACATACAGGAAACTAAAACACTTGGTCCTAAACTCCCTCTTCTGCTTAAGAACACCCTCACCTATGGCATTCACTGGAAGCCCCAGAGCACCCCAAATCACAAACAGCTGACAAAGCATGACTTAGGGACGATTGTGTTCACACAGAAGCTGGGAGACAACCACGGGACTTTCTTTGAGCCCTGTACTTGTTCCTCACTGGACCAGCCTTATGAAGTGCATCGTGGGGCACTAATCTTCCTATGTCCAGCTCCAGTCTCACTCCAATCTCCCAGAAAAACTTCTGACCATTTGTAACCACTCCTTTGAAATCACATACTTATTTAAACTTACCTTGTTTGTTCTGCACTTACCACACACTGCAGAGCAACTGTAACTCGCACTTAATATTTTGCTCCTGCATTATCTAAAAGAGTAAGGCTTGTATATATGTGATACACACACACACACACACACACACACACACACGGATATACACTTGCATGTACTACCTCACCAACTGTGTTCAGCTCTCTTAAAGCTGGAACCATTTGCAATCCTTCTTCTCCTAAGTAGACTCAATAATTATAAACAGATACTATTGATACTCAGAAGTCAAAGCCAGTAAGTTCCTTTATATTTTCAAGCTCATGTATAGTTTGCACTGTATTTAGTAGCATCACCCATATTTTCTATGACTATGCCTCAATACAACAATATAGGAGTTCACATAGGTGTCTCTGGGTCAAAGACAAGTAACAAAGTATTTACTGAGTGCTTACTGTGGACTCTGCTCAATGTACATATAAAGGCATTTTATAAAGAGGCTTCCACACAAAATGGGTTTTTTCTCATTAATTAGGAGATTGAATTCCTCCAGAACATTCCATTCCACAGCACTCCAATTAAGTAAATTTTACTGAAAGGCAGTCCTTGAACTTTGCAGCAGAATAAATTCCTGAAAAAGGTTCTGTAAGTTGAAATGTGAATCAAACTTAATTTGAACCACAGAAACAATGCTGTATTAGATAACTAGGTTTATAACCAAAGACCAACTAGCAATAGTTTAAAGAAATAATTATAAATTTTGTTATTTCAAATTTTTGAAATGCATGTAATTCTATAAATCATCTATATGTTTAAGTACATTTATCATAGTAGCTATTACTAAACATCTATTATGTGCAATCAGTTATGCTACATGCATTCCACATATTCATTACTCAATTTCTCTGAATGAAACAAAGACTTCACCTTAAAAATGAAAGAACTAAGACCTATGGTTGCTATATTTTAACTAAGACATTATAGCTATTTAATGGCAGAACAAGAATTCAAACTCCAAAGTATCTGGCTCTAAAATTAAAGATGTTTCTATTTCCCCAGATCAGTCATAAAGAACGTATGTAATACTACATACTAAAATGTGTCATGTCAATTAGGACGACAGGATGACAGAGAAACAATCAAATCATGTTATCAAATGGATTTAGAAATTTCCAACAAAGAGACCATTTCTGAAGTACTAAGACACACACTGAAGAAAGAAGAGTTGAAACAAGACATCAGAAAAATTATTAAATTATTAGACTTCACTGTGTATTAAGACCAAACTCATTCAACAAAATATTATAGTATTTATGTGCCTGCCATGCTTGTAGGTGCTGCAGATATACCAATAAGAGTCTTTCTTTGCAAAGCTCACATTCCAGAGGTAAGCACAGAGACAACAGCCACCAACCAGCAAGGACGTTTACAACCAGTAAGTGCTAAGAGCTTTGGAGAAGAACATGCAGAGTGAGTGGGGTGGGATATACTTTCCAAGGTTAGGGCTATGAGAACCTGGGGTGCAAAAGAGAAGCCAGGGCCTAAAGTACACCAGGAATCAGCTTCTAAATAGATCTGAAGCCCCAGGCTATATGTGATCTCCGAAGGACTGAGTTCTGATAGAAGTAAGAGGAAGTCTGATGACTGTCTTCCAAAGCACCTAGCAGGACGAGGTCCAGGGGTAATTGGAAAAGATTAAAAGGAGGCAACCAGTGAGATGGGACCTCTGTGGAAGTGTGGTATCCTTGGAGTCCAGGAAGCAAGCTCATCAGGAGAGAGGGCACTATATGTGGGAAGTGGAGTAACCAAAACCAATAGAGGAAAGGCTGGAAACTGCTGCATTTAGCAACAGGAAGATCATCAGTGATGTTAATGACAGCAGTCTAGAGAAGTGGTAGGATCAGAAGCCCCATGACAATTAGTTCAAAGTGGAATATGGGAAAAGAAATAGGAAACACTAGATTTTTTAAAAAGGTTTAAAAGGCTTAGTTACAGAGAGAAGAACTGAGGTAGCATCTCATGACTAAAAATGGGTCAAAAAGGGTTTATTATCTAAATGGGTGGAACAATTGTAGCATGTCTGCGTATTGACTAGAAAGATCCAGCACACAAGAATTAACAAAGTGACAAGAACTGGGGAGCTCCACTGCCACACACTTCAGCAAGTGAGAGCAGGTGCACACAAGGAAAGAAGCTGGCCACAGCTAGGGGCATGGGTGGTCAGTCCTGCCAACAGACAGGCAGCAGCACTTGCAGACAGAAATGTAAGCACATGAGTAGATATGGCAGAAGAAGCCCACACACCTCTCTTCTGGTGGTTTCAATTTCCTCAGAGAAACAGGAAGTGAAGCTACAACTAAGAGCGAGGATGGGAAGGAAGTCTGAAGAGGTTTCAGGAGAGAGTGTGTGAAATAATTATCTAGAAACTGAGATGGATTTGGTAAATACATTATCAATGCTGGCGGCATGGAGTTCCTGCTGGAAGTCATGATCATTGGCAAAAATACCAATTACAGCAAAATGATGTCTCCCTCCACACTTCGCTACGTGGGTGCAAGAACCTAAGAGGGTAACAAGCTGCACTTAAGCAAGTTTGACACCCTCCCTAGCAAATACATGATTCTACCTGATCATCTTATTTCCACGGAATTTCAGTGTCTGCACATTATCACATTTATTCCCAACGTTACGCCCATGCTTCCGCCTCTGTTAAGGGAAAAGATTAAGGGTCAATGAGGTCAAATGACTGACTTCAAGTCACAAGGCATACCCTAGTGCTCTGCCCTCGCACATTACTTCCAGCCAGGAAGAAATCCATAAAGAAGAGCTCCTCATTGTCTAGGACTCCTGATCCAAGACTGCCTTCCCAAACTGGCAAAAGCTTGGTCCTTGCTTTTGCCAAAGCACCACCCAGACTCACTCCAGGCAATGCACATAAGACTTCTCTACAATTACATGGAGATTAACCCATAACTACACATTACTGAACTGTAGATATCTGGATTTATTCTTTTATGAATATGGCATTATCTGAATGACTGTGTTGTCTACCTTTGATCTCATGAATTTTAATCTTGGAGCATTAGGTTTTCATCCCTCTGTCATAGAACACTTGAGGTTTGAACTGTACTAATGAGGAAGGAGGACTATAGTTCTATCTCGGAAGGTGTCTGGATTCTTTAAGGTCACAAGGTCATCTTTAAAAGAAGCAAAAGTAGTAATTAGCTCAGAAGACACTTCAAGGTCAATGTTTATGAATACTCCAACTAGGGAACAGGTACACATCTTTCTCACCCCTTTCACCAATATCACAGGCTGTCAAGTAAGCAACAAAGACTCTTTCTCAGTAAGAAAGAATTTCCTACACATCTTGAATGCCTAGTGTAAATAAGTCTTTTAATTTTAAAGTACAATTTTGGATATCAAGAATAAGAAATAAGTAAATAATGAATTTCACATATGCCAAAGTTAATTTCAGCAATAAACCATAGGTAAGTGGGTATCATGTGTTTAGCACCAGCTAGGTGAAAGCACAGTGAACAAGAAAAATTAGTTCCTTTCCTCTTCAGGATTATAGTCAATGCAATTTTATTACACAAGGCTCAAGAAAAGCACACAGAGGAATTCAGAAGGGAATTGCTACTTCAGCCAGAAGTTTGCATATGAAATTGCACTGCTGTTAATTTACCGCTCTCCTCCTGAGGGAAGACAAGTGATAGCGCATCTCTTGTTAACAGATAGCTAAGACTCTACCAAGAGCAAAGCAGCATGCAAGACTCAGTCCCAAGCCCTGAAGGAAGACAGCAGGGATGACAGAAGGGAAAAAAATTAAGACAGACTTTTGCCTCATGATGCTTAGTACATAATGAAAGAAATAACTCTAGAAAGAGCTGCCTAAGTGGTGCGTGCAGCAGGCGACAAGCAGGAGGCAGCAGGAGCTCTGAGAAAGGGACCAATGGGCTGGTGGTTGGGGCATGTGTCTACTCCAAAGACCTCTCTGTTCTCCTTCCTTCTGCAAACACCCTCATTCATTGGGCAGTATAAAAAGCTATCTAGTGGCTCCCCATGCCAGAAAGCACTAAAGACAGCCATGATGAAGACTAAGTCCCTGTCCTACAGGAGTTGATGTACCAGTGGAGAGTGGGAGGTAAGGTGAAGAGAAGACAACAAATACCAGATGCCACATAAAGTCGGACAAAGGAAGCCTAGATATTTTATGCAAAGGTTTGTCAAGCAAGACCTCTCTAGATGAGCAGAGATGCAGGTGATTAGGAGTGAACATACCTCTGGAGAAGCACATTCCAGGTAGTGGAACCAAAGCCTGTGGTTAAAGTATACTTAGTATGTTGAAGAAAATGCAAGGAACCTTCCTAATGGATGAAGAGGGAGCACTGGCAGATTGCTTTGGCCATGGTAAGACCTTTTTAGAAATTCTCGGAAATAGCGTGCAGGTGGTTTCACTTTAGCTATCATTTGCACTTTGGTCTTGCAGGTTAAAAGAGGGTAAGATATAGACTACTAGTGTTATTTGAAATCTGATTACCGGCAGCATACACAATACTTTCTACAAAGAAAATGTTCACAGGAGAGAGTTTTTCATGCCTGAATAGGTAGACTACATATTACACTTGATATTAGTCTCATAAAATACTACATGGTATACATTTGAGAAGTTTTCGCCCTGCACATAAAGCTAAAGGCATTCAAATGAAATTGAATCTGCTTAACTTTTAGTAAATAAGTAAATGCAACAGTAATAATAAATCATTTTCCAAAAGTCAAACATGTACAAACAATACTACAGTAGAAAATCTCCTGCCATTTTGCCACTACGCCTGGCAAGATAGGATTTCTTAAACAAGAGTTGCCTAAATTGCTTTACCATTTACTAACACAGTGACCTTAGCAAGTCACTCAACCATTTTGTGCCTGAATTTTCTCAGCTGAAAAATGAGAATAATATTATTTGCCTCTAATGAAATTGTAAGTATCAAATGAATAAACATTTCAAAAGTACTTAGGTTGGTTATGGTAGCACACACCTATAATCTCAACATTCTGGGAGCAATGAGGCAGGAGAATCTCAAATTAGAGCCCACCCACTTAACAATTCCCTGTTTCAAAATAAAATATAAAGAGGGATAGGGATTTAGTTCAGTGCAAAGGCCCTGGGTTCAATCCCCAATACTAAAACGATACTTAGGGAAGTGTCTAGCACATAGAAAATGCCTTCTAAGTGCCATATAAGTAAGCTAAAGAAAACATAATTCCTGCAGGTAGATAGATAAATTAGTCACATTAAAATTTAAAGCTTTGGTTCATCAAGGCACCACAAAAAGATCAAGAGGAGACTTCCAGGAGGATGGCAGGGTGGTAAGCAGCAGAGAAAGAATCTCTCCAAGATTTGGTATTCAGACACTGGAATACAGCAACGTGAGGAACAGAAGGAGGGGACCTGGGAAGGATCTCAAGAGAGAACTGAAGCCCATCAGGAGAACAAAGTGAGAAATTTCAACAAAGAAGAAAGAGGTGGCAGGTGGCCTTTCTTCCTGAGTCAGGACTCACTGCATGGAAGGAGTGGTTCAAACCTGCAGGTTCACAGTGACTGCTGGCAACCCCAGAGCCCTCCACGGAGAGATGCAGCAATGCAACAGAGCAGTGGATGCCGTAGACTGCACTGGCTGGTAAGTGGCATGGATTCAGTCATCCAGCAGAAGAAGGCAATTAGCTGGTGCCAGCTTGGAGAGGGACCAACTGAGCTCAGAACTCAAAGCAACTGCTAGCTTCATCTAGCAGCTCCCAGCTGAGTTCAAGCCCATAGAAGGTACACTGACTGCTGCACGCTCAACAGGTCTGGTTCCAGCCTCACGGACAGAAACCAGCCTGCACTACAGGATAAGTAAAGGAATAGGTTCAGTGAGATTATCCACTACCCTTCTGTAAAGCTCCTGCCACCTTGCTGAGATAAACCCTCACAGATCTGGACTCTGTCTCCACACATTGTCTACCACTGACAGTATAGAACACTTTGAACTGAACTAATACACTCTCTCTCTCTCTTGTTTTTTACTTCATTGTTTGATATTGTTCTTATAGAGCATGAATGTGGTTTCTAGATTTTTTTTGTGGTTGTTGTTCCATTCTGTCCTTCCTTTTCTTTCTTCTCTCTTTCACTCCTGTCTTCTGCACTATTTCCCAAAGTTTGTGTGATCCTCCATTGTCCCCCAGCCTTGCTTCTAATCTCTTCCTCTTCTTCTATTTCTGTTTTCCTTCCAACTCCTTTTAAATTTTCTCCTCTGAGGATAAAATTGACATATTGAGGGATTATTTACCACCACAATTTCTTGGTTTTAGATTTTGTTATATAACAACAAATCTATTTCATTCAGGTTAAACGTGTAAAATTAATGGTTATCTCAGTATGTCATCGTCTAGGCTGTATTTGGTGCTATTGTTATTGCTGATTATATCACTTTAGTCAAAGTGACGTAATTGCTCTAACCAGCTCTTCTTCCTGGTATACCAAGACTGAGACTGCCTAAGGGTCATAGAAAACACTGTGCGCCAGTGCCAAACAACCAGGGGCTGGGCCAACTAGGTGGCAACTTCTCATCCCCAATAAATTGAAGAGGTAGGGTCTTGCAACAGACTCAAAAGCCACAAGCCAGCTACACCTGGAAGGCACCTCTGAGAAGCAGTCATTTTCATAAGGTTATAATATTTACAATAAAGCTACCTACCACAGGCAATCTACAAGTATCATCTCAGGAATTAAATTTAAAAAAAATAGAAAATGAGAAGACACTTAAAACAAAATGCAATCCCAGACATCCAGTTCACCAAAGACAAACCCAGGGGGGCAATGATATGGGACAATCCAAAAGCCACCCACCTGGCCTCTCTGAAGTAGTAACAACAAAGCAAATGAACAAGGCTCTATTAAAAAAAATAATAAAACCAGAAATAATTTCTCAGATAACTATACAGATGGTGCCCACAGTGAAAAACATACTCAGTGACTCTAGAGCAGATACAGATTAAGGGGCTTAAGAAAATTATGGAAACCAGAAATTTCCAAGATAGGAAAGGAACAGAATCCATTAAACAGATTCAAGCAGATATCCAGGAGATTAAAAATTCCATTCAAAGTATCATCAGCAGAACAAACCAATGTGAGAATAGAAGCTCAGATATAGAAGACAGGCTTGCCATTAGTGATGATGAAAAGAAAGATTTCTTTAAAAATCATGAGAATCAATCCAGATTGATTGAAGAATAACATAAGATTGATTGGAGTCAGTGAAAAAACAGAAGGTAGCACAAATAACATAAAAGACCTGTCCACAGATATCATGGCAGAAAACTTCCCTGGTAGGAAAACAATTTGACATATAGATAAGTGAGCCATATCGAAATCCAGTTAGGCATGATTGAAAAAAGCCACACATCGCTTTGTAATCTGATTCACTCCTATATATTCCTTTACACATGTGCAACAAGAGGAACTCAGATGACTATTCAAAGCAGTACCACCTGAATTACTTTCTCTAAGAAAAAAACCCAACAATAAATGTATAAAGAGATTATGGTATATGCTACTATACAGCAATGAAATACAAAGATAAATGACAGATAAACCTCAGAAAGAATAACTGAGTGAAAACTATAAGTCAAAAAACATTTTCAGTGCTATAATTTGGATACTGAATATCCCCCTAAGGCCCATATATTATAGATTTGGTCCCTAAGGCAGAGCTTCTGGGTGGTGTGGGAGCCTCTGAGGGAGCACCTCCTAGGAAACCTTTAGGTCACTGGACATGACCTTGAAGGATGTATGGACCCCAGAACCCTGCTCATTTCCTTTTGCTTCATGGCCATGGAGTGGTTGACTGTATATACTGCTGCCAGGATGTTCTGCCTCAAGCACAGGTCTAAAGCAACAAGGCCAAGCGCTCACACACAAGAACCTCCACAACTGAGCCAAAATCAACCTTTTTTCTTTATAAGTTACCTCTAACACGTTGTTATACAAACAAAAAACCATTTAATACAGTCAGTATAATTTCATTGAAGAATTAAGACAGAAAAAAAATAAAAACTTTAAAAGGAACCATGAGATTCTGGAGACCACCACTAGAAGAGAGGGTGACAGGCTCAGGGGGGACAGACAGAAGTAAAAAGAACGGTGATTTGGCTAAAGGGTAATGTGGATCTACAGCTTTTCACTGTGTCGTGAGTTAAACATTGCATATTTTATGAAAAGTCTTTCTGGGGGGTGAACAAGGGGAACTGATCCCAGACCTTCACCCTGAGCTACATTTCCAACCCTCCACTCCTTTTTTTAATTTTATTTAAAGAGAAAAAAAAAACAGAATAAAGAGTAGTAACAATACAGAATTCCAAGGAAAAAAGGAAAAGAACAACAACAAAAAAAAAAACACTAAGAAATCATTACTTGATAAATTACATACTGACCTCTTAGAAATAGTTGTTCAAATTACAAAATTAAAACATGCAAAGCAGACATTCAAACAGTGAGACTGCTAAGAGTTTTGTTCCACAATCTAACAAAAACAGTAATATGGTCATCCATTTTACACACTTAAACATACATGCAATTATATCAAAAGGGTAAAATTAAACACAACAAAACAGAACAAAGCAGATCACAAGGAAGCAATGTAAGAGACATAAATCTCAAAGCTAGACAATCAGAGATAGTTATTCACTATCTATCATATGGACTCTTGTTTTCTTCCAAATAGTTGTCCATATCGTCACATACAGGAAATTCACATGAAACAACATAGAATGGAACTGATCTAAACAGAACGAGGAAGGCATTTCAGGCCTTTTTAAGCCAAGATCTCACTAATCTCTAAATTGCCCAGGCTGAGCTTGAACTTGCAGTTCTCCTGCCTCCACCTCCCAGAGTGCTGGGATTACAGGCATACAGTGCCACTCTTGGGTTAGGAAGAGGCTTCAGTGTCAACTCAGAAGCAAAAGATCATTTCCCCCATCTTTAAATATGTCATTCCATTCCAGGCCCACTGCATTCTCCCAATGTTCTCTTGTGAACTCCCACTGGACTGGACTGTAGCATTTCATCCAGCCTTGGATACACGAAACAGTGGCAAACTGAAGAGGCTTTGATCATTTCTAGGTTCCAATTGTGGCTTCCCTACTCTTACCTGTAGTGTATTAGGCAAATTACTTAGTCTCTCTGTGCCTGAGTATCTTCAACTGTAAAAATGAGGAAGAGCAGATGGACCTCACAGAGTTACTGTAGGAAAAGGATGTGTTCATACAGTCCCACTGTTCCGCAGATGACATTTCTGTGGCCAGGTGTGTTTCAGAATTAAAAACTTTAACTTTCCAAAATTTAATATGTAACATTTCAGAAGGATATAGAGCAACACTCATAATCAAACTCTGATATTGCCTCAGTGAAACATCTGAAAGTTGACATTAACAGAACAAAAACTACAAGAAGTCTTAAGAAAACTTTAGGTCTGATAAACATGCTATAAAGCTGTGTTGTAGCAATATATAACTCTGTAAACTGACTTTTTAAAAAATCAATGAATATACTTCAAATAAGTAAAATTTTTGGCATGTAAACTATTCTTCCATATAGCTATTTTAAAGAATTCAGCTTTCTGCTTTTAAAAATACTCTCACAATAACTCAGGTCATGTTTCACTGCCAGATGGGTTCTTAAGAACCCCTAATTCAGTTTTAGAGATTTCTAGATTTAGATCTAGAGATCGGAGAACATGAAGCTGTATTCTTAGAACTCTGTGGCCACAGAGAAACTGTTCCACAAGCCAATGTTTACCATTATCCTTAATAATATTTTACTCACTCCCATATTCCTCAGCAGGGGCTTTATGAGAACTTTGGATGGGAAAATTCATTCCAGTGATATCCCACACACTACATTCCAAAAGCACCTCTTAGAATTTTTTGGCCACTACAGTTGCCCCACATAGTTCTAAACATTCTCAAGGGACAGTAATGCCATTTGAGAATCTTTAAAACTATCAAATTTAGCTCCTTAGAAACTGGATTTGACTCACTGAAATAAAATGAGAATGACACTTTGTACAAGGCTATATACAAAAACATCCAGCTAGCACAAAGCAGAAAGCTGTGACTGCATTCTTCTTTTTTTAATGACTGTTTGTATTTTCTTTCTTCTATCGTATTTGAGAGAATGTTCACTACATAATCAAGACAAGGAATGTGAAAGAGATACTTTAAATTCTAGAATGAACAAAGAAAGCAATGAATATTTTCATACTATCATGCAATGTCTTTAAGAAATGCTTCACTATATGTAAAACAAGATTTCAAACAAGTAAACCAGTACTTCATCAAGGCCTATTATCTCCTAAGCAGTTATCACTGACAGCTATTGATAAAAGATCAAAGAACGTGCCACTAATTTACGCGGCTAACACTAAAACAAGCCAAGTATAATCTAGGCATATACTACACAAAACTGAAGACCAAAAGGAAGTAATGTGTCTACTCTATTTCTCTTTATAGCTTCAGAGCTCTCAGTCCACAGTCAGCACATGTGGTCCCAGGACCAGGCTTGTTCTCTGCAGCTCTGCAGCCCTCCTATGATGACGTGCACCACCTCCTCCTGAGACCCTTATTGGTGGTGACTGCTGTTCTGTCCTCTCCGAGAGCTCTCCTGAGGCTGAGTCCCCAGTGCAGCAGTGTTAGGAAGTGTGGCCCAGTGGAAGGTGTTAGGGTCACTGGAGATATACCCCTCATGAATGAATCAATGCTTTTTTTTTTTAAGAGAAGCACATGAAACGTGAGAAATTCACGTTTTGGTGTTAATCATTAAGGTTTTATTGGAACACAGCCATTCTTATTACTTATATATTGCTTATGGCTGCTTTTACCAAACAACCACACAGTTAAGTGTGACAGGCTGTATAACCATAGGGCGAATGTCTGTCATTTCTCCCTTTGCAGAAAAAAACTGCCAAACTCTGCTTTAAATCAAATAAAAGGTAAGCTTATTATCATAAATATTATTTGAGAATGCCATGCTGCCTGTAATGAATACAACCTATGGACTCACAAAACCAGAGTTGATAAATCCCACCCTCTGCAGGGGTTGAGTTATAAACAATGGTGTTAAAATCAATGTGGAGGCTCCAATTTCAAGCAAGATAGTATAAAAACATGGAGTATCTCAGGACTCTGAAGTGGAAAAGGGAACAGGTAAATAAAGAGTGGGACTCAGAGTACTCCCAAACCAGCGCTAGATTTTTCTTTCTTTTTCCCCATCCCACTATCATTCGGGTTTGACTCAAAGGTAGAACAGGACCCAGAGGCATTCACTGGACATAGACAGAAAGAGGGTAGGAGGAACCTTCATTTCTCTGGCCTAAGACAGAAAAAGAATCCTAATGTTCTAATAAATTACCTATATGTTATTGTTTTCGTTTTTTTCTGATCTGTCTCATTCCAGCCTGAGTCCAGATAATCCCATTACGCCACAGAGAAAGTAGCAGAGGCTGAGCAGATACCTAAACTTAGAAAAGTAACTCTCTCCTGTCTCTTTTGGGCCCGAGCCTCTCGGACCCGTAGAGTGGCCTGGGCTGTTTGGATCAAAAGTCTGTGCAGACCTGCATCTCGGCGCGACTCTTTGGGACTGGTAGGCCCACCCTTCATACACAGGGAACTGCCTGGAGACCGGCATCTGGGCCAGGTCTGTTTGGGCCCATAGCCCCACCCTTCACCCCCAGGAAGTCTCCCAGAAAGCAGCATCGCGGCCTG
>PVJX010010681.1:0-56035 GCA_004027295.1 Dolichotis patagonum
ACTGCTGCACACATTGCCAGCCCCAGCACATCTTAATTTCGATTAGTCAGATTAAAGAAATCAGTTGCTAGCTGTGGCTGGTGGTTACCACAAGTACCAAGAAAGAGAGGTTTCACTCAACCCCTGCTCAGAGTAATGATCCAACAATTCTGTCTCCCTGGAGGCCAGAAGGAATAGGGAAGGCTCTTGGGAAACAGGATATGTAATTACTGTATTGATTTTTCCACTGTAGCAGAGAAAAGGCAAGGCCATGCCATGAAGAACAACTTAATATGAGGCTGCTGTCATGATCTGACTCTGGGCAGGGGTCTCCCACACTAGCAGCTCTTGGCCTGGAACCATCACCTAAGACATCAGGCCAAGGGACTGAAAATGGTACTTGCAAGGCTGAAGATCTGTCACATGTTACCATCCTTTCAAAAGAAGAAAGAAAGGGTCCTTCAGGGCTATACACAGAAGGAAGGAGTGTTTTACATATGCCTCCACCCTCTCTGCCCCCCAGTTGAGGGTGCCTCTGGTCAGTGTAACCATTACTATAATTACTCATAAAGAACATCTCTCCCAGAAACATCCCACCCCAATCAGGGCAGAGATAGTAACTCATGCCAGCCCAGTCACATAAGCAGAATCTTTAGACAGTGCTTCCAAGCAAAGGATTCAGAACAGATCTTCAGTTCTTAATATACAGCACTTTCCCAATAGTTGGAAGGAAAGCAAAGGGTAGATCACTCTCTAAGGGCCCTGGATTCTTAAGTATGCAATTATGGGTCAGAGAATGATGTCTCTACAGTTCAAAAGTTAGTTACCAAATTGCAAGTGCTTCAAAAAGCAAAAGTGATGGGAGCAGAAATGAGACTAAAAACCAGCACTCACTAGGTTGGACTATTGTCATGATAGAGTGGCAGAAGTGTAAGAGTTCTACTGAATTTCCAGCACTCTTTGAAATAGGCACTCCTTGATAAGGAATGTATCTTCTTTCCTTGAAGTAGCAGCACACAAATACAATCTATAACCCCTACACACACTCCAGATTTTTTTGAATCAATGACATCACAGCGTTGAAATCAGCTAAATAAATACACTTAAATTTGGCAAGAAATTATAGTCTGATGGTAGAAAGGGATATACAGCAATCTTAATTGACAACTCTTGCCTTCCACATCATTTCCAGGTCTATGTTAGTGTAAGAGTACAGTTATAAAACAGTAAGAGTACAATTATAGTAAACTTATAGATATTATGTTATGTTAAATATCAATTTGTGGCCTATGAGTATATTCCTGCAGCTTGTTGCATAGTTAGTCTGCTAAATTCAGTCAGCCTTGACTGTCTGCATCCAGCTGCTTCTCTTTGATAATGCACTGGGTCAATGTGACTGAGTCCAGCTTATGCAATTCCTTAGTTAGAAGAATATATATTGCCTGCAACTTGCTTCAAGGACTTCATATTTGGGACAGACTGGCCCAGTCAAGGACACTTTTAACTATACTTACCCCACTCGAGCCCCCTCCCCTTGCTCCCAGGATGTTCCTATACTATGGCAAACAATACCTTTTAAGTAAATCTATTTAGAACAAGCTTGCCTGATAATATGTGACTTAATTCATGTAACAATCATGTAATAACCCACCATCGGCCTTGTGCTTCCTGCTTGCAAACCGTATTTAAACTGCACTCTAAGCTGACTTGCAGCTGGTGATTTAGAACTGATTCCCACTAACCCACCAGTGTGTGGTCAATAAACATTGCCTTCTAGACTCCTTGGTGCAAAGAGTCTTCCATTCAGTTTGATACTGGATTTTCTGCAACATTTCTGGTGCATTGGCCAAGAAGACACTTTGCTGACTACTTAGGCCACTGGTGCAGGCCTGCTAGCCACTGCAGGGACCCATCCCTCATTCTGAAAACAGGAAGGCACACCCTCCAGAATTTTCTCAGAGTCTCCTTGGCAGTTGAGAGAGGGAGCCCTGGCATGACAGCAGAGGCTTCATTAGGAGGAGTCAAAATGTGACCAGACAAGGCCATCCAACAAGGTAGATCTACCCTAGGATTTATACCCTGTAGTTAGCCTTGTTACCTGCTTGTTGCCCTCTATGAATGACTGAGAACCTGATTACTCCTGATGACTTTGACAATCACCTGTTCCTGTTCCAAGTTGAGTCAGAGTAATCAGCTCCTGATGTTGTTCCAGTAAGAGTTTGCACTTGGAACTGAGGGGCTGGAATGTATTAACTTCTGAGTGCCTATGTATGCAAGTGTGAACTAAGTGAGAACAGATAGCATAAGCAATAGGTTATTGTGTCTGTGCACCAAGACTGGGATGCACAGGCCGTGATGCTTGACTGGGTCCTCACCTGCGGTTCTGTGGTGATTGACATATGGCATAACAGAGACCTCACACCCTCCTTAGCTAAGTTGCACATAAGTTCCCACAAGGGGACAGCCAGGTAGGTATCTGAGTGGTCTCTCCACTGGGAGGGGCTCCTACCCCACCCCACCACACCCCACCCCTGGTCATGACACTGTTCAAGATTGTACTACACACACCAGAGGGAGTTAGAATGAGTATAAGTCAGGGTAAACCCACTGTATTAGACTACGTGGTAGAAAACTTCAAGAAAGGCTTCTCAGAAGACTACAGAGTGAAAATGAAACTGCAGCAGCTCCAAACATTTTGTGAAATTGACTGGCCATGCTTATGCCCCTTTGGCCACCAGAGGGATGCCTTAATGTGGAGCTCACCTGCCAAGTTTGGGGCCAAGTGACAGATCCTGCACTGAGAGACCATCCTTATTAATGCCCTTATATTGCTTAATGACTGTAACTGTAAAAATTCCCCACCATGGTTCTGAGCTGGTGCTTACCAAGAAAAGAGAACTCTCCTAGTGATCAAAGCCAATCAACAGAACCAGGGTTCCCCCATCAAGAGAGTCCCAAAGACTAAAGCCAAAAGATTTACCCCATCCTGCCCAATGACCCTGATAAAGACTTCCCTCCTCCATACAAGGGTGGACATGCAAACCTGCCAAATCCTCCACCACCAACCCTGGAGGCAGCTGCAACTCCTGACCAGCCATCATCTGCATTGCTTGATTCCATTGCTCCATCCCCACTGATCATTCCCTCACCACTTAGCCATGAGAAGTCACTTGCATTGAGCCCTATTGGTCACCAACTCCACTCATCACATCTCCACATGCCCCTTTGAGGATGTCCCAGCATAAGGGGACCAAATCAACCATCGCTTTATACTATCAGCCTTTTAGTTCCACTGATCTCCTCAACTGGAGACATCATATGCTTTCATACTCAGTAAATTCCCAAGCCATGATCAAGCTCCTGACCTTGATCTCCCAGACATATCAGCCAACTTAAGAGGACTGCTGACATAGTCTCCTGACTTTTCAACACTAAGGATCAGGCTTACATTTTTAATGGAGAGCAAGCTTGGATAAAGACTCAAATTCCAGATGATGCTGTGGACCCTGAGGCCTGAGTAAATACTGCCTCACCTGCTAACCCACTGAACTGGAACTGTAATACTCAAACCAGTTGTATAGTTTCAGCCAAATATTGGAAACTGTTTTTGAGGGAACAAAAGCAGGAGGGTGGGGAAGCCCACAAACATGTCTAAGATTGCTAATATTATCCAAGAGCTGAATGAAAGCCCTCTGAAATGTTATGAGACACTGTGTGAAACTTATCGAACATACAACCCATTCGATCCAGAGACTCCTCAAAATCAACAGATAGTGAATTCAGTTTTTGTGTTACAGTGTGCTTCTAATATTCAGAGGAACATCCAAAAGATTGAAGGTTTTCCTGGCATGAATGCTTTTCAGCTGCTCCAGATAGCTCAAAAGGTTTTTATAAACTGAGACTGAGAGGAAACTAAAGAGCGTAAGTGTGATCAGGCTGCTTTCTTTCCTGCAATTGTGGGAAAATCACTCCCCAAAGAGTTCCAAATAGGCCAATAGCATTATTGAAACCAAGGCAACAAGACCTCACAGGGGCCTCAATTCAAAATAGGTGGCTGTCTGCACACCCCAGCCCTGAGCAAATGCCTGACACAAGCTGTTTGGACATTGGAAAGACAAATGCCACTGCTACCTGAAGGATCAGCAGGCTTCCAAAGCATTAAACCTACTACCACCTGAACCCCTGTATAAAGAGCCTTTTTCTGAACCTCATCTCAGTTCATGAAGTTCATATTTGTAATCTCAGGAAAAAAGTATTGGAATGCTAGTGAGTTAATTCCAATCTACCACTTCCAATGCAATCCATGGTGAGAATGAAGACATATTTATAGTTATGGGGAGCCAAGAGGATCCTAAGTCCATCCAAGATAGTGATTCACCAGAACAAAGGCCTCTACCAAGGGCCCAACATGGATTTTATTAATTCTTGAAGAAGGGAGTGGCTTGAGGATGAGTGACTGTGAGAATGGCAGGAAATATGTGAGTACTGTGAGCTGGGTTAGCTAAGAGGCCTGAAAGCACCTCTGCAATACACAGAGAGAAGGATATCTTAAAGACTAATCTGCATAACATAACTGAGGTAGCATTCAGTGTTTTGGGAGCCAGTGCTTCAGCTCTAATATGAAAACTTTTCTGCTCTGGGAAGTCATAGCCTCTTATCTCGAGGCTCAATCCCAGTTGACAGTCATAGAGCCATGGCTCTTCATTCTACCAGGTTCAGCCATGTTTTTGGAGTCACAGGGCAGGGAAATCACAACTGTCACTTACTTTTAAAGATTATGCGTCAGCACCTCAGCTTGCCATATTTGCGTAGAGCCAACTGAAGGAAAAAAGAAATGACCTAGCAAGCTCTGTACATATCAATACATAAAGATAGGGCCAGGTTTAGCCAAAGTGGAGATAATTGCTCTTTGTTCAAAGAGCATTGTCCAGGTGATGTCCATACTCCTGCTCTCATTTTTTGATGGCACTGAATAGGACAGACCAGATTCCATAAGATTGGACCCCTGGGAGCCTATGGTTACAGTGAAAATCAGGAGAAAACCAATGACTTTCATGGCCAACAGTGGTGCTGAATATGCAGTTGTCACCCAACACATTGCCCCTTGGCTTCTCAAAAAATCCAAATAATGGGGACTACTGACACTCTCACCGCAAAAAGGTTTTAACACAGCAGATCCTTTGAGCTTTGAAGACATCTCATCAAACATGAATTTCTATATATCCTGAATGCTCCCATTCCTTTCTGGCGTCAAGCTCCTAGTCAGCCTGCCGCTCTTACCCTTGGGCCTCCAACTTCAGAATTGATGTTGACTCTAAACGTGCCCCCAAGAAGAAAAGTAGTAACTCTGTCAAACAGAAATGCCCAAATACTGCAATCCTAAGGTTCTAAGAACCATGTTTCCAGAGGTCTGGGCAGAAAACTTGCCACCAGGGCTAGCCATTAAGCATGCCTCCTTAATGACGGGACTTAACCCAGAACTATTGCTATTGCCATCAAGTAGTATCCCACATCCTAAGATGCCAACCTTGGAATTCAGTCCCACATTTCCAGACTTAAATAAGTCAGGGTTTTAATAGACTGCCAATCCCCCTGCAACACTTCACTGCTACCAGTTAAAAAGTCTAATGGGGACTATCAGCCAGTACAAGATCTCCACACTGTTAATGCAGCCACTGTAACATTAAATCCAATGGTTCTGAACCCTTCTGGGCCTCCTCTTTCCTGATGCTGCCTGATTCGCCTGCCTGGATTTAAAGGATGCTTTCTTCTGCCTGAATATAGATCCTGTAAATCAGCTACTTTTTGGCTTTGAATGGGAAGACCATGACACAGAGCAAAAGGGAAAAATTACATGGACACATCTTCCTCAAAGGTTCAAAAATTCTCCCATGATGTTCATAGAAGCCTTAGTGGCTCATCTGGCCAAATTCCCCCACAGCAGATTCCACTGTATTCTTCTGCAGTATGTTGATGATATCCTGATCAGAAAACTCACTAACGAAGACTGTTGGAGGGATACACAGGCCCTTCTCCATCACTTATGTGTACAAAGTCTCCAGGAGAAAGGATCAAATCTGTAAGCAGAAAGTCAGATATTTAGGGCTTATTTTGGAGAAGGTGCTCCAACACTTAGGCTTAAAAACAAAGGAAGTCATTTGCCCCATCCTGCAGCAAAAAGGAACTCCGAGAGTTTTAGGGATGACTGGTTTCTGCCAGAGTTGCATATCTGGTTATGCTGAAAAAGCCAGGCCACTTTATGACATGTTTAAAAAATTGTGTGACAGAAAGAATTGTAATAGAGGCATTTACTACAAAGACTGAAAGGGTCTCTGAAGTGTGAGAGTTTTTTTTAAGGGAAATTATTTTCAGATATGCGATGCTTCTGCCTATAGGCAGTGATAATGGGCTGTCATTTGTGGCAGAAATAGCTCAAAAACTAACCAAGGAACTGAAAATCAGATGGAATCTCCATACTGCCTGTAGGCCCCAGAGCTCTGGCAAAGTAAAGTGAATAAACAGAACCCTAAAGCAAGTATTGACAAAGTACTACCAAAAAACTCAGAGTCCATGGGTGGACTTGTTACCTGTGGCTCTCTTGAAAGTCAGGATTTCCCCTAGGCCCACTGGATACACCCCTTTTGAAGTCCTGTTTGAGAGGGTCCAGCCCTGCATTCTTTATGCCAGGATCAAGCGAGCTCATCCTGATGACAGATGGAGGGCCTTCCCTGATGAGTCAAATCCTCTAAAGACTAGTTTGTAGAGACAGCACACTCAAAGCCTTGCTTCTGCTGCTCCAGAAGCTGGCAGGTCAGTGCAGCTGAAGACTGAAAGGACATCGTAACACTGGAGTACCTGTCCTAATTGACTGATTTTTGTTTTCTTTTTTGGGTTTTAATTCCCCTTCTTTAACTAATTTTAGTGCTTACTACAGGACTCGGGGCTGTATCTCCAGAGGACTGGAAAGTTCCCCTACAAAATTGCCTTCACTTCCTTTTATATTGGTGTGACAATTGTATTAGGTACTTTAATCCGTTTTGTCAAGTAATAGGTTCCATGTATTGTTATTCTGCTTGGTTTTTAGTTAAACTCCTGTTAATCTCTGTGTTTGCTATCATTCTCTGGGCCACAACTCCAGTGGACTTGAAACCCCACAGAAAGGCTGCCCCTGTCCTCCACTACATATATTCTTGGGTTGCTTATTTTTAGCTGCCTGTACCTAAAATAAAAATGACACTCCTATGGATAATATGTATTAAGATTTTAAGAGTGTATGGAAATCCAGTACATTGGTAATTCTGGGTTTAAACTGAAGATGCAAGCCCTAAGATAATTCTTAATCAGACAAAATGGGACCCCTCACAGCCTAAAGTATGTGTGTATTTTGACGCATGTCCAGCTCAGGCTAACTCTCTGGACTGAGAAAACGGTCACTACTCCTCGTATTATGGAGTAGTAAGTTGGGGATGAGAATATTGTTCCAACAAGTAAATCTGTCCAGAATGGTGACAAGCCAAAATGTAATGGGAGTCCCCTTACTCAACTATGTTCTGCCCCAAGTGGGAGTGAGTTATAAACTAGGGTGGATCCAAAGATAGTCTCAAGACTGGTCATCAGGACACCAAATTAAAGTCCAGATAGATGGATAGGGACAAGGTGGTCTGGGTATGCCTTGTACCCTTGTCCCACATTAGGATTCCATCCCCTAGACCACCAGTGTTTCATTGGCCCCTGCACCTTTGTAAAGAACATGGGTCCCTCAACTCCTGATCTCCTAGATCTGGTCAATGGCACCCATTGGATCCTCCAAGCTGTAAACCCTGATTTACAAATTAGGCAAAGATTGTTGGCTCTGTGTCTCCCTTTCAGTTGTATCTTACGGAGATCAAAGTCTCACTCAAAATAATTCTAAATTTAATTCTACTAATGCTCCTGATCACTAACTGTTGCTCCATCTTACAATGGTATGAAGAAATACTTCCCATTTCCTGGGATTCAGTAAGAGCCAAAATGCATCTGCTGACTGTATAGATAAAGTTTTGACTGTCACCTCAGATTCTCTGGCAGATCCTCTTAAGACTTCATTTGTGCTGATGCATTACATCAAGTGTTTGATAACACAAAGATGAGTCTTTGTGCTTTCCTGGTATCTGACCTCTCTGTTTATTCAGGACAATGAGCACTGCAACATGTCCATCAGTCATGTCAAAAATGTGACCTAGTGATAATGCCCATATTAGCTGTACTAGCAATAGTAGGGAGTTTGACACTCGGTGCTACAGCTGTGGTTGTAAGCCAAAAGCAATACTGACACAGTTAAGTGCTCAGATTGCCACAGATTTTGCCAACATACAAACTCCTATAGACATGCTGCAGGATCAAGCAGACTCCTTAGCTATAGTTGTCCTCCAAAATTGAAGAGCCTTAGGTCCCCTGACAGCCCAATATGAGGGGAACCTTCCTTTTTCTGGCAAAAGAGTACTGTTACTATGCCAACAAGTCAGGAATAGTAAGAGAAAATTTCCATCAGCTGCGGGAATGCCTCAAGCATAGGGTTCCAAATCGTATCGGAGGCTCTTCTTGGTGGAGATCTTTTGATTTTTTTTCCCCTCATGGACAGGAGCCATCCTTGGACATTTGGTGGCTATTCTGACATTTCTTCTTCTAGGCCCTTGCATGATCCGCATTCCAAAATGCTTCATGTCTCAGTGCTTTGAAGCTATGTACCACCAACTCCTTTTGCAAGTTACTTCCCCTTACCAGCTCCTTAATACTAAAGAAACTGGAGAAACTAAGGAAGAAGAATATCCTCTATAATAAAAGCATGGGGCAATGTAAGGGCACAACTATAAAATAGTAAAGGCACAATTGTAGCAAACTGATAGATATTATATTACAGTTAAAAATCAATTAGTGACCTCTGACTATGTACCTGCAATTTGTCATGCAGTTAGCTGGTTAAATTCAGTCAGCCTTGACTGTCTGCATCCAGCTGCTTCTCTTTAATAATACACTGGGTCAACATGACTGAGTCCAGCTTATGCATTTCCTTAGTTAGAAGAATATATATTGTCTGCAACTTGCTTCACGGACTTCATATTTGGGACAGACTGGCCCAGTCAAGGACACTTTTAACTATACTTGCTCTAATCAAACTCCCTCCCTTTGCTCCCAGGATGTTCCTATACTATGGCAAACAATTCCTTTTAAGTAAATCTATTTAGAACTAGCTTTCCTTACATTATGTGACTTAATTTATGTAACAATCATGTAATAACCCACCATCAGCCTTGTGCTTCCTGCTTGCAAACCGTATTTAAACTGCACTCTAAGGTGACTTGCACCAACTGATTTGGAACTGATTCCCACCAATCCACCAGTGTGTGGTCAATAAACATTGCCTTCTAGACTCCTTGGTGCAAAGAGGCTTCCATTTAGTTTGGTACTGGTTTTTCTGCAACATTAGTACAACTCAAGCTGTTAACTTGATCTAGAAAAGTCAGGGCAGTATGAGGTATGCAGAGCTGCTCAGACAGTCTCACACCTGCTGCAACAGGGCCTGGGCTGTTACTCAGCAGAAGAGCATGAAGGCTAACCTGAATAATGAATGTTCGCATAACAGAGCTGATCTCCAGGGAAAGGACTGCATTAGGAAGAACATGGAAATATGCCTGATAGGCAATGGCTGTGTTGGTGGTGCAGCTGGAGATGCTGAGTTTTGAAGAGCTAAAGATCTCCACCACCTCATCACACATGTACACATGAATCCCATCCTAGCCAAACCTTCCTTTGATAAGCGATGTCAAACTCACCATCCCTCTGAAATACCTCACAGCCCATACAAGCTGTATTCATTACTCCTAGCAGAGCTGGGGGAAGGGAAAGTAAAGGTGTGACCAGAGAAGAGGCAAGAGCTTGGTCAGTTTGTTGCTTGTTCATTTTTATAACTTTAGCACCCACCCAGGAAAAATATCTACTATTGCTTTCCTAAATTAAGATAGCACCCTGTCTGAGACTAAGACAGGAGGATCCCAACTTTGAGCCTACCCTGGCAACTTAACAAGACTCTGTCTCAAAATATTTTTTTAAAAAAAGTTAAGTGGCCCTGAATCAAGGCCAGCAGATTGCTATTGCTGCTGGTTTAAAACAGGAGCCTAAAGAGATTTCTTTCAGTGGTCTGTTGGCACTTTCAGAACTTTGGAAATGTAATGGTCAATTCATCAGAAAGAAATAGCAGGTGAGTGTGGCAGACTTTTGGCGGCCCGCAGGAGAGAGACCCTGGCACCTCTGGACCTGCACCATGTAGTGACTCGGGGTGCCAGGAGAACAAGGAGCTCCTCCCCTCTCTGGGGGGCGGCTGTGAGTGTGGCAGACTTTCGGGGGCCTGCAGGAGAGAGACCCTGGAGCCTTGGGACCTGCACAATGTGGTTACTCAGCTTGCCGGGAGAACAAGGAGCTCCTCCCCTCTCTGGGGGGTGGCTGTGAGCCTGCCAGCACACGAAACATCTCATGTCGTCCTGTCCCCTATTCCATGTCCCCCTCCCCGCTTAGTAAGCAGGAGCCAGTGAACTACACATCTTGTGAAAAGATTGGCTATGTTATTTAGTATGAATTCTCCATATGCAAATATATGGACAACCATTTGGAAGAAAACAAGAGACAATATGACAAATAGTGAAGATCTCTGGTTGTCTAGCTTTGAAATTTATGCTTTCTTATGTACCGCTCTGTTCTGTTTTGTTGTGTTTAATTTTGCCCCCTTTAAAATAAAATAAAATAATTTTAAAAAGTTAAAAAGCTGAGACCCTGGGTTCAGTCCCCAGTAACACATACACACACACACACACACACACACACACACACTGAATGACCTGCTTGATCTTTGAAGGGGATGAAACCTAACAGTCAGCCCTCTGCACAGACTTCCTACCACTGGCCTTACCCCAGAATGTAGGTCTTGAAATATGTAGATGTACAGAAGGCATGATTTGCACATCCCCTAGAGAAAGGATGATCTGATCTGTTCCCCTCAATCTCTTCTCCAGTTTACAGCCGGAGAAGTGAATTTCACAGTGTACTGTGGAAAGTCATGCATCAGTGCTGGAGAAATTAGAAGCTACTGGCTTTGATTCCTTGGGATGACCTTATTTATTGACATACAAATCTAAATTATATTCAATAAAAATCTTACAAAATTGAGATGTCCAGCTACTACTTTCCTTGGGAAAGGAGAAAGCTAGGAGATTAATCAGTTGTTGGGTCCTGGTATAAACATATATTCAGGTAGGGCAAAGGTCTTTTAAGGATAGACAGATTTATTGAGCATATTCTATTACCTTCATCATAAACTCTTCTCTGTGTGTTTACTAATAGTTAATGAGAGGAAGCAAGATACAAATAAAATAGCTTAACCATCTACACAGGTAAACAGTGTTTAACACAGGAAATTGTGTTTGTTCCCCCAAGTCATAAAAATGTTTTTATTTAAGAAATTGAATTTTGTCACTTAGGTTGTAAAGTGAGCTCACCAGCTTTAAATTAAGTTAATCTACCACTCTGCATATTACATAGATCTTCTTACCAATCAGAAAAATCGAAGGTCCTTGGAATTATTCTTGTTAGGCTCATGAGAGGCTAAACTGTCCCCCTAGCACATTTAAACCAAACATACTAAAATGTTCCTTCTTCCCCAGTGGAGTAATAAATAGTGTTTGAGTTAAACTTGATCTAATATTAGAGTAGTTCAGAGGAAAAGTGTCAGGATTTCCACAATCTCTGGATGTTCCACTTCCTATTACAAAAATTAAAGTATAACTGAATTGTACAAAATCAATAACATGTTAATTTGTAAACTGAATCCCATTTCACATTAAAATGGGAGTATTTGTTATCTGGAAAAGTATTCTTATATAAAATAATATATCATACTTGATTTTACTATTTTTATATTTTTTATTTTTTAAAATACTGGTTATTTGTTGTCTTTAAGCTGAGATCTATGTCAATATTCCTTTTCATTAATTTTCACCCTTCCCTTGGATAAACAGGCTCTAATACAGAGTGACTATCATGTAAATAACATTTTATTCAAGAACATTTCGTAGTTTGCACAGTATCTTATAAGTGGGGGTTCCCTAGTAGTAATAAAATTAGAGTGTGAAGGCAGGTGTTTAACATCAAATCTAGTGTCCTTTCCCAGCACACCAAATGTCTTGTTTGAGAAGTCTCTCTCCTTCTCCATCAGGTAGTTGTATCTGCTGGTACAGCTAGGCAGGCATGCTGAAAAGTTTTGGATTTCTAAATGTGTTTTTGCAATGGCAGAGACATGTGTCTCTAGCAGTGTAGCTGAGGAAATGACATTTTAAGTCTCTGATCTACATTTCTGAAAAACATTTTCTTCTTGCAGGAAGACATTTGGCCCAATGCGTAGTTAACATCTGCAAACTTCAGTAGGAAATTCATTAGCTTGAAAGGAACATGATTACAGCAGTCACATCCAGAAACAGAATGTGGTGTGTTAATTATTAATAAGAGATTGCCTAACAGATTCATTTGGAATTATTAAGGAGCTGTTGGGAATATTAGGGTGGAATGAACAGAGCCCATTGAAACATAAACAGGCATTGCTCCTGCTCTGAGTATTCACAACCTCCCAAGGAGGGCTCAGTAGGAAAGAAAAACTTGCTATTCTCCTTCAGTTGTGATCCTTATGTTTATTAAAATTCTAAAACCTATCAGGTGGCAGTTCAGGTTTGGCCAAGAAACCAGCATTTACAATAAAGTAAACCAAATTTTGCTGAATACCCATGCCAGGCTCAGAGCCATATTCATGGAGAACTGGAAAGCAGCAGGGTACAGATGCCACCACTCAGGCGAACCCTAAATTACCCTGAGACACACCAGAAGGGACCACTCAGAAGCAGCTTCAGGAAAAGAAGGCATAATACCTGCTGTGCTGATTGGAAACAAAAATAACGTTTCCACAGCAACTTTCACATGCCAAGCACAGTGCCAATGCTCTCTGGAGCCCAGCAACCCAATGAGTTTGGTTATCATCTCCATCTTGCAGCTCAGCAAACTAAAGCTTAGTACACTGATTTGCCCAAAAGTCATTGGGTGGGCTGATCCTCCCTGATGATGTGTTCTACCTCTGAAGAAAATGGCATGTGAAATCAGCCTGAGAGTGCTGAATGCAAACAAGGAATTGGAGAGCAAACTATTCTAACCAGTAAGGATTTGGGAAGAGACAAAGGAAACTAAGGCTGGTGTCTACCATAAAGAATCTCAAATGTCTGGTGTGCGAGTCATACTTAAATCAGTAAAGAATAGGGGCCTTTACATATTAAGTCATCCTTTTCAGTAAATTGGGATGTGTTAGGTTTATGGACAGTGTAAGATTTTTCTAAGAATATTTGACATGTGAATACAGGAACAAAACATTCTACTGTAATCAGACTAAAATAATGTAGTATCAGTAATATAGAGTATTAACCATGAGCTATTTTACTTGTCATCGACAAGTTATGTCATCAACAGGTAAAAACAAATTGTCACAAAAGGACAAAAGCAAACATATACTAGTAAGAATGAACACTAGATATCTAGGCTTTCCAGAGTATATCACTTACACTGATGAACATTTTCTGTTTTTGTTTTTAAAGAGGTATTTTTGCATGTGTTGTTTGATTCTAAAAGCCACACATGTTCATTACAGAAAACTTGAGAAATGCAGAAAAGTACAAACATACCTTATGTACATCATTCATTTCTTGCTAACCTGCAGAACTGTAGTTCCTTTCTAAACCTCACTGGTGTTTTTTACAATGTGTGTTTTTCCCCCAGTTAATTGCCCTGGTGACTGGCATTCCACAGGCCCCGGCTGTTCACACTGATTACCAGAACTGGTCACAAATGCTAGCTTCTTGGCCTCCATTTCTGTTTTTTCCTCTCCTTTTTGCTTCTCAAGATTCATCTCTCCCCCTGAAGCAAGGACTATACTTCTATGCATACTTCTATGCTGTGCACTTAACATGGTGGCATTTGGGCATTCTTTTTCTTTTCTTTTATTCAACTGCTCTATATCTAATGTTAAAAAGTAAGAAATGTCAAATCATTGGTTGTAGGTTGGCATTCAAATAGTAGGCATCTTATGAGGAAAGGGACACTTTAAATACAAAAGTATAAAAGGAAACTGGATCAGTTACAGGGAGTGAAATAATGTCAAAATGCACTCCTCTCAGAAGAGTAATCCTTTCTGATGAGTCTCTGGCTTCTGTTCTTCTCTGGTCAGTATTCACTCACTGAGCACCTGCTGAATATCTTTGAGGTCACAGGAAATACACAGATATACAAGATCTTCAGTCTAACAAAAGATGACATATAGAATTTTAAAAACTTCAAATGTGACATGGCTAAATCACATATAAGACTGCTAGATCTTCTGGAAATTCAGAGATTCAAGCTGTTTGTTGACTGAAAGGTCTGAAATTTGGTTTAGGCTTGGACAATAAAAAAGACATGTATGTGAAGTGTGAGCGTGTGTGTGAGCATGTGTGAGCGTGTGTGTGTGTGTGTGTGAGCGTGTGTGTGAGTGTGTGTGTGAGCGTGTGTGTGAGTGTGTGTGTGAGCGTGTGTGTGTGTGTGAGTGTGTGTGTTTAGAGGAAAGTGTGTGGGTCAGGGACAGAGGAGTTCAGAGCAGAGTAGGCAAAGGTTATAGAGTATAAAAGACCAAGAAGTTTTTTGAGGAAAAGAGTTTCGGGAAGAAGAATGTGAGTCTGCAGTTGAGAGCCTAGAACACCACATATTCCCTACAACTGGAACCATTTAGTTACTCAGCAAGTTCTTAATCACATGCTATGTGGTAGCCCTGTGACAGAAATGGTGAGATACAGGAAGAAAAACAAGGCATGGTGCTTTGCTTTTGCCAATTTCATGACAACATAACTTTTAGAAATATAATTTAAATTAAAGGAGAATTTATCAATGGCAAAACAAAACTGGCAAAAATGACAAAAATTAATGATAAGAGCTCTCTATGTTATGGCTGTGACAAACTACCCCGCAAACTGATGACTTGAAAAACAATTGTTTACTGTTCACAGTTCTGCAGTAGGGGTGGATGTGACGGAAACAGCCATCTCCTTTTCATGTGGGGTCCATCTGGACCAGCCAACCTATGTCGTGTGCCTCAGTCTCAGACTTTGCCGTGGCCTGGGTTCCTCATTCTCCATTAAAGGTTCTCAGATGTTTCCCTCTGTTTCTGGTAATTTGATTTTGTAGGCAGTGGCTGGCTCCCACTGGAGTGTAAAAGAGTAAGCTGCCCAGGTTTTCAGAACTGGCACAGTCCCTTCTATCACATTCTGCTGGGCAGATCACAGAATGAACCCAGATCTGAGGGCACAAGGGTATGAATATCAGGAGGCATGATTCATTGGGAGCAAAAAGAAGTTTGGAAACTTAAAGTCATGTAACCCAGAAGCATCTTCCACAACTGTGTTTAACTAAGAGACATAAAGTGCATAGATTTTTTTTCTACTTCAGAGCACATAATCTCACCCCCTCACCTTATCCGTGTGTTTTTAAGTGCCAGTAAAACACAGTCCTTTCCCACGTAGCTCGTTGATTCCTTAATAGAACTGTATTAGATTCTAAACCAACCTTGCAATATCCTGGGAAGGAGAGTTCATCTCAGACCCACCTCACCTACACCTGATACTGTGTCATGCTAAGAGCTCCTGTTGTTACTTCTGCTTCCAAATAGCAAGAAAAAGACCCTCTATGGGCCTGACACTGCTGCCTCTTCTACCATCTCCACAGCCAGACTTTCCCAGGATGTTCCTAAATGCTGTCCCTCCTCACAGTCCCTGGGAGGTAGGACAGAGAACAGTTCCTGATTCTCAGGCGCCATTTCAGATTCCTCTGTAGTTTTTATGATTGTGCTTTCCATCCTTGGTGATCTGTCTTTCCATTTCCAAAACTGACCATGACACTCCAGGCACAGTTGAGTACTATGTGCACTCAGAAATACTAAAGTAATTCTGAGTAATTGTTGGTAGGAAGGGAGGAAGGGGACTAAATCTTTCTTAAAATATTTTGCTTTTTGAGACAGGGCCTCACTATCTTGTGTAGGCTGACCTTGAAGCCACGTTCTCAAATAATCCTCCTATCTCAGCTTCCAAGTAGCTGGTACTACAGGCAGTATCACTATGCCCACCTAAAACTTTTAATAAGAGTGGTGTGGCCCCTCAGGTATCTAGGATTGGTCAACAAAAAATTCGCATATTATCCAGAAGAGATTAATAAAATATGCTTAGCTCACTTAATAAAAAAGTACATTTACTATATGTACATAAAAGACCAAAAGCTAACTGGGTTTAAGAGAAAAGCAAAAGCTAAGAAAGTTTTTTGTTTGTGCTGTTTTTCACATGTCTAACCAATAAATGGTTCCATGAAGCCTAATTGTGTACAACCCCCAGAAGTCAGACACAGAGATTCAAATTCTCTCTCCACCATTTATTTTGAGCAAATTACTTAATTTTTCCACATCTTTGGTCTTTCATGTGTCAGTAAAAGTACCTATCTACCTCATAAGGTTGTTATGAATATCTAGTAATACTTGAAAGTTCTTAGATAATGCCTAACAAATTATAAACATTCAATAAATGGTACTCAGTATTTTTATTCCATAAGTTATCATCATCCTGAGAATGTTGAACACATGCTCCGTTGACATTTTTTTCTTTATTAGTTCTTTTTAAAGGTGATCTTGAAGGCAATGAGTTTTTAAGATAGTGAGAAACTGAGGATATCCCTGCAAGCTATCTTCATGGTATCTTGGCCAACTTTAAGTCTGGCAAGAAGAGGTATCAAGAGCAAATAGCAAAATATCAGTAGCAAATACATTTTTTTTAAAAAAAACACACTTCAAGGTAACAATTAGTCTCCTAAATCATAGAAGTTAAATGTTAAAAATATAAGGTAATTAACAGAAATGAACTTCAGAAGGAAATAGCTGCAAAATAAGCATTGAACCCATATATGCCTTCAGTGATTTTAAGAAAAATATACCTTCACATCAAATCTGGGTGGGGAAAAAATGGGATATGTGAAAGCAATTCAGAATTTCATGCTGGGCATCAGTGTGCAATTCCATGGTATTGTTTTTGCTCTAAGTTTCTCCCCTGACACCCTCTTTTCTAGTATAGTTATAAAAGGCAAGCAGAAGAGGCATCCAATGAGGAAAAGCAGAGAGCACATGACATCCCCAGAAGGACACTTGAGTGGAACCATTTTCCTGCCCTCAATGCTTAGAGAATTTTATTTGCATAGAAGAACTGCAGGAGCTCTGGATGATAGTGGCTCTGAAAGAAATTAGAAAGCAACATGTGAGGGAGGACTCAGTAAGTCTTCTTGACTACATCACTAGTAGGCAGTTGTCAACATAGGGCATGAGGATAAACAACAGGATAGACAGAGGCAGCATCCCTTGAACTGGACCTGCCAATACACTTTGTACATGATCTTTCAGGTGTGTCACCATTTGCAATGCATTGTAGGTCAATTACAATGGAAATA
Source organism: Dolichotis patagonum (assembly GCA_004027295.1). Lineage (NCBI taxonomy): Eukaryota > Metazoa > Chordata > Mammalia > Rodentia > Caviidae > Dolichotis > Dolichotis patagonum. Next base: position 17,554 of record PVJX010010681.1, read on the forward strand.
ATTGGCCTGAGTCATGTTAGGGGGCGTGACTCCCTGCTCTGCTTGGCCACCTTCCATGTTTTAAGTACCAGGAGAATTCCCTCCTGCTCTGGCTCACTCACCAGCTGCCGACAGAGTTTGGGGTTCCTTTGCTCTTCTTCATTCTGGAAGTTGTACTCCTTTCTCAGTTTCAGATATGGAGAACAGGCTCGAACAGTTGTTTTACATGCCTGAGAAAAATAATAAAGCTGTCTTATGTTGAAAATATTAATAGAGTTCTAGAAGCCCAAATCAGGAATACCACACAGGAATGCACCCAATCTATGGTCAGGGCTACTGAGTGAGTTAAAGTAACTTTCAGAATGTTTGCAAACTTGAGCCTTAAACAAATGCTTATGAAATGGCAGGTCTATGTCTAGGGGCTGGGTAGGGGGTGGTATAGAGCTTCACAGTTTACACAGCTTCTTAATACCAAATTCCTAAACTCGACATCATTCTCTCTCTCTCTCTCTCTCTCTCTCTCTCTCTCTCTCTCTCTCTCAATAATGGGTTTCATAGGACTCTTTATTCCCAGTGGTTTTGAAAAACTCGCTTAGTCCTATTCCAAAGCAAGCTTGATGTTGATCCAGCCCTGCCAAGAATAAAACAAAACAAAAATCCCCATAAGGAGTTGCAAAACCAAGACTAGGAAATGGTACCAGGCACAGTGAGAAAAGCTAACTGGGAGTAGAGAAATACTCTCATTAAATGGGCTGCTTTCCCACTCATTAAATCCACTCCCTCTGCCCCATTTCCCATGAATCTGAGCTTTTCCATCCCTCACAGGTGCTGATGGGTAAGAAGCAAATGGGGAAGAACACTCTTCCTGAGCAGGAAGTACATACAGGAGACCTCTTTTCCAGAATTCACAGGCATGTCCCGCTAAGTAGCCCTCACCTGAGGCAGGAACCCAAGGGTTTGGCCTTTCAGCTCTACAGGGCTGCCTCACATCCTCCATGACCAAAGGAGATTTCATGTTGTTGGGTGGAGAATCAGAGTCTTACCTTGGCAACCTGGGGGTTGCTGTCCTGTAAATGGGTTAGGAGGGAATCTCGTGTCTGCTTCACCTGACTGATGAAAAATTTCTTCCATTTCCGCCCAGCGAAGGCAGCCAGTTGCCCAAACAAAACAAAGGCTGAGTATCTCACACTGTCATTCTCCTGTGGGTTGCCATCAACAAAACAACAAAGCCAGTCTCAACCAAAAGGCACAGTGCAGTCATCACTCTTGGAAGTACATGACAGGGCAACATCAGGCCCAGAGTCCCTTCTCTCTTTTAACGTAAGTAGACACACCATCCCACTGGTGAAGGCCCCTTGGTTTCTCTGTCAATTTATCTAACCCTTACCATGTCAACATTTAAAGGAGTTTTCATTCTTTTTTCTCCTCCTTTCCCCTTTCTTTTTTGCATCATCACTCCCTAGACCAATTCCTTGTTATAACTTTCAGCACTTTTTTCAGGTCACCGCTCTGCTGTTGGTCGAATTCCTCCCACTTATAGTGGAGATAAGGATCCTGCTTCTCCTTCCTACACCCTCCCAATGCTTCTGGTTTTTAGTCAAATGGGTCAGTTCCTCCAGGGTCACAAGTCAGCCGGCTCTGCCCTTCTTTCCTCTCCCATGTGAGCTGTTTGCTTCATATCTTTCTCTTTCTAGATGAAGAGTCTGTGGCCCAGGACATGTGAGCAATGTGCCGCAAGTTGCCTGATCAGGCAACAGACTCCATGTTGCCGGAGCCCAGCCTCTCAAATCTGGGTTCACAGGCTTTTATACCGGTGTTCTATGGTGTAACCCCAGATGAACCTGAGGGAAAAGGGCAGGTCTGGGTCCCCTCAAGAGCAAGGAGTATCCAGGATACAGAGACTAAGCAAGACTGAGGCTCATTGATTATTTTTTGACATCTTTAAAAATATTTTTAGCATGTGTGACACATACAGAAATTGCACCAGGCTTGCTATTTTATCCACTGATCTGGTGGTGTGGTTATATGTGTGCCATCCAAGGCCTTCCCCAAATGCTGAAATGTACAGGAATGCTAAAACAAGTGTCTGTCTCCCAGGAACTTGACAGTCACCCAACAGGGGCACATGCATGAATAACATTGTGCAAGGCAGACAGTAAAGAATACTAACTCTGATGGGAATATAAACCTGCAGCAAAAAATTCTGCATGAGAATTTCCCTGTTCTACATGACCAGGATGTTCTTCCATGGCCAAAAATGATAGGCTGGCAGAGTTTTAATAATGATAAAATGGCAAACAAGTCCTGAAGTTCAGCACTCCTCAGAAAGGACTGGTTTACATTCATTCCAGAACAAAATTCTCTCTCTCTCTCTCTCTCTCTCTCTCTCTCTCTCTCTCTCTCTCTCTCTCTCTTTCTCTCTCTCTCTCTCAAAGAGAAACAAACTTGCCAGCAGCTCTTGTAAAAGCTCCAAGTTTCATAATCTCAAGTCCTCTTATTCTTTTGCAAAGCTGGTACCGCTACCTGGCACTGTGTGGCTCCATGGGAACTCAAGAGTGTAGGGAGCTGATGCAGGTTGCTTGGGCAGAAAATAAAAGGTCTGCTCCCTGTTCAACAGGTCGTATCTTTTAGAGACTAACTGGCAGGCTAACTTGATAGCCTGCAAGCCAGGTGTCTCAGATCCTCCTGTCCTGGTAGTTTACAATGCAGGCATGATAGCCAGAAGGCCTGTTTTCATGTCCACTTACTGTTCTGCAAACCTCTGGTAGGGTCCATCCTTTCCGTGTTCTGGTTTCCTCATCTGTAAAGTGAAGGTAGTCACATACCTACCTCACAGGTTACTGTGAAGGCAACGTGAGATAATCCATGTAAATTGTCCAGCACTGGGTGTGGCCCATGGGAAGGGCTCCCTGAATGCTAAGTATTGTGACTGCAACACTGTTACACATACAAGGTAGCACCCACTATGGGAGACATCGTAATCATAATCATAATGTATATATTCACTTCTCTAATAAAACCTTTCCAAATAAAGGGATGCTACACAACTTTTATGCCTTCCATAACCCCTCTCACAGTACTAGCTCATAAATGATTTATAACTGATAGACTGATACAGACCTTGTTCCCTGAGCAACATAGTAAGCAGTGCTCTCATTCCTATTCCACTTGGACGTCAATAACCCAGAATTTTTATGAATCATCTCACTTACATCATCCAGTAAAGTCCTGGTCTGAAGGGTGATGTCTATGAAGAAGGAGCCCAAACCTTTCCCCTGGACCTTGCCCAGGATGATGCTCAGAGCCTTCAGACTCTCATGGATGACTTCAGAACTCACAGGGTCATACAATCCGTGCACCAGCAGGTCTAACACAATTTTCTTGTACTTTCTCACCTGTTATCAAAGTTTGCAAAGCATTAATAGTCCAGGAATCGCCCTCTATGAATTGAAAAGCAGTGCCACTTAGTGCCACCTAGGTCTTGTACTGAGCCACCATGGCCATCTTCGGGATCTGCCACGACTCTCATCAAAATACAAATGCTTCCCTTAGCGCAGTCCAAGAGCCTGGGTCACTTGGAACAGCAACAGAAACCATGAGCTTGATGGGTGAGCTGAGCAGGGCACTTGAGGGCGGTGGTGGACTGTGCGACCTGAGGGCTTGAGGAATACTAGGTCCTTTATAATGGGGAAGTCATAAAACAGTACTGGAGTTGACAGATGTTAAAGGAAGAGATGTAAACAGAGCATTATTACTGAAGAAACATAAATCATGAGAACGTTTCCAAAGAGGGTGATGTCACCATGTGTCAGCTCTGCCTGGAGCTCTGTGTATCAGGGCTGAGAGTGGTGAAGAGTGGTGGCCCTAAAATGACCCTGAGTGAATCACACCTTGGTACAATCTGCTCTTCTCTACTGTGGAAGGAACCACACTTGCTTCTAGCCTCATAGAATGTGCAAAGGTGACAAAATATAGATCTGACGGTTACTTTATATTAAAGAAGACTCCACTGTAGCAGGCAGGCGTGAGAGATAACCTCCTGCTGGCTTTGAAGAAGTAAGCTGCCCTCTCATGAAAGGGTGACTTCTGGGCACTGCAGTGGCCCCCAGCAGACAATCAGCAAGGAAATAGAAACTTCAGTCCTACAATTGGAAGAGCTGAATTGTCCCCAAAACCAAGCATGCTCTGAGCTTTCTCAGGAAGGAACACAGTATGGCTGACCCAAGCTTTGCAAGATTCTGAGCAGAGAATCCAGCTGAGCTATATCAGACCCATGATCCACAGACACTGTGAAGTAACAAACATACACTGCTCTGCGCAGCTGAGTTCATTGCACAGCAGCTAACTAGTCTGTGAGGTAGGGTGCTGCAGCCTTGAGGACTCCACACATGGGCACTGGAGAAATGGGAAGACAGGCCGAGTTCATCTCGCTTCCCTACCTGGTTGGGAGCTTCACAGGCCATGGTACCCAGGCGCCTCATTGCCAGATGGCGCTTTCTAGCACTGGGGTCCCGGGCTCTTTCTGCCAAGATGAAAAAGACATTCTTCAAAGACTCTCGCTTCTGGAACCTCAGTTTCCAAGAAACCTAAGGGGTAGGTCAAAAATGTATTAATTTGGGACTGTTTGGAGTCATATGCTGAGCCCAGAATTAACAGTATCTCCTCTCTCTAAAGAGAATCCTACCATTACCTGCTCAGTTTCGCCCTTCAGCTAAGTGTGTGTGTGTGTGTGTGTGTGTCTCAGATCAAACCCAGGGCCCAGAGTATGCTAAGCATACACTCTACTATTGAATTATGGCACCATTCCTTAGAGGTGCCTGCTTCTGTTGGAATAATATATTAATTTGATCTGCATCATGAAGAAATCAATGGAGGAAAAGAAAAGGAGGAAGAAAACTAATACAGGACTCATGATGAGGTGGGTTTGGGAAAATTACAGAGATGCTATACAGCAGTTGTAGTTGTGACAGAAGTTGAGAAGGAAGAATCTTGTAGGTGCTGATGTGAGAATATGGACACTTTTCATGCGCCTGTTTCCAAGAGGTGTTCTTATCCCTCTAACCTTAAAGATTCTCTTCTTCCTCCACCTCCTCCTATTTTTCTGCTCTATGCCTAGCTAAATGCTTCTGAAGACAGGTTTGTACAGTACTTGCTCTCTCCATTCTCTCTCTGTCTCTCTCTTTCTCTCTCTCTCTCTCTTTTCTCTCTCTCTCTCCCCCTCCATCTCTCTCCATTTTTTTTTGAGACAATGTCTCACTGTGTAGTTTGGGCTGATTTTGAACTCACTATGTAGCCCATGCTGGCCTTGAACTTTCAGCATTCCTCTTGCCTCAGCCTCCAAAGTGCTGGAACTAGGCATGCACTACCATACCCAGCTCCCCCTGTTCTCCCTTGAATCTTCTGCAGTCAAGCTGATGTTGCCCCATCTCCATCCCACCATGTGGCTAATTCTACAAATATTTCAGGGTCCATAAAAGTCATCCTAAATCCAGAATGCATGCATCCAAGCAGTTAAGATTAGGAAGAAGGATGCATAAACAATTCAAGTGAGGAAACAGTGTCCAATGCAGAAATCTATGCTTCAAAGGCTGAACTCCAAGTCACTGTAGGGCAACAAATGTGCCAAGAGATGAGCTGCTCTCTATAGTTAACAGATGAGCTTGGGTGGGGGAAGACCCTAGTGTTCTTCAAACACAGAACAAGGCAACCAGCATTAGAGTCAGAACCAAGATGATGAAAGATGTAGACAAGATCAGAGACCAAAAAAAAAAAAAAACCCCAAAAACCCCACCTGCCCACCATCTTCAGTAACTGCAGAATGGGGTTGATGCAAATCTAGCTGTTTCTACAGCACTATCAACAAGATTGGGAAATTTCCAAATCTCATTGTTATTTCTGAGTTGCAATTCTACACTTTTATTATTGAGTTAGCAGCAATTTAAATCCTCCTCAACTCATCTGGGTGTATTCCTGTGACCTATGTTAGAACTGGTTTCAGAGGAGCCCTCAGTAGAGTAGGTCCAACTAATGATGGAGCAAGCAGGTACATCTTGAGGGAAAAGGCGTCTGTTCATAACATTTCGTGTCAGACCTTAGAAAAGAAAGATATCATTGCTGTCCTTTTCTTCTTGGCCTTGGAAGTAGGGGTGGAAAAGGGCTGGCCCAGGAGTCTCTGTGTTTGGTCCATGGAACTAAAAAAGAAAAGTGAAAATCATCACATGGGCCACAAACACCCATATACGGCCTTCTCATCAATACTTCTCATCAATACGTATTGCTGTCCGAAGCACCACATGGATGAGAATATAAAGAGCCGGTATCAGGAGTCCTCTCTCTAGGAACCTCTAACCCTGGTGAGGAGAGAGGACAATCACACAAAAATGTAAACAGCAGCCTGAGGCAGCCCCTGAGGAGTGGCAGCTTGGTGGCCCTGGGGCTCCATCTCTGGTTCCCAGCTCCATTCAGCAGACTTCTTTATCACCATCGCCTAAGAAATAAAACTCAGATTTCTGGCCTCACTCACAGACTCCTCAAGACTTGAAGAAAAGCATAAACTCAAATGTTGTCTTTTTTAAAGCTCCCCAGGGATGAGTTCTGTATCTTGTTGTCTTTTTTAAAAAGTACTTACTCTTTCATTTAGCAATTCTTTAATCCTACAGACATTATTAAGACATCATATGCTCATAGGTGTGAAGCAGTTCTGGAGTCCTCTATTGTGAGTATCTTTATGAGGTCTGGTTTTTAAATAAGTACGGGAAGATTGCTGCTGAGTGCCATCCAACAGGAAGAGACTCGTGAAATCATTACGGAATTGTCTGTATCCACCTTAGTCACTGGATTTGGCACTGTGCAACCTTGTTCTTCTCCAAAGTCAAAATGACTATGAAAAGTAAACATTTTGAATCAATTCAGGACATCAAGGTGGCTATGACACAGAATTAAAGATTTCCAGAACTGTTTCAAAAAGTGGCAAGAATGTTGGAATCGTGAGTTTGAAGGGTGTGGGGACTATTCTGAGGGAGATTAATAGCAATATGTCTTTTACTGTAGTAAACATTTTTTAATTTAAAGTCACTATATTTTTGGCCACTCTTCATACATAAGAGAGAGGTACCATAGCATTGTGATGAAAAACACCATGTTCTTTAATTGTGGTAATGTAAATACATTACATACATGTTATGACTCTTATAGTAAGATTGATGTGCAGTCATTACTAAGAATATTGGGTAGCACTATATGTGCTGAAATGATTTTCAAAATAGATTGCCACAAAAATGCAAATGAATGTGTACAGCATATTACTATTTGTTTAAAATCGAAAAGGGAAGGAAGTACATAAGTACAGACATTCTTGCATTTGCATGGAATAGGAAGAACACCTAGGAAACATAACCCAGATGGAAGGGAGACTTACTCTACTACTCTTCTTATTTACATACAATCTTTAATTTTACCAAGTGCATCTATTACCCAATGTATATATTGTAAATAAATGTAGCTCATCAGTGACTCTAATTAGCAAGCTGACTTGGAGCCCAGCAGTGTAAACCAGAGCTTCTCAAACTGGAGTGTACTGGAATCATTCGAGATCTTGTTCAAATGCAAAATTTGACTCAGTGGGTCTAGACTGGGAGCTCCAGGCTCTACATTTCTTCCTGACGTCCAGGGATGCCAAGGCTGCTGGTCTAGGGTCCACACTTAGAGTGGTGAAGGCATAAAGGGCCAGAAGAGTTGGGAGGGGACTGTGAGCTGCAAGTGCCAGCAGAGCCCTCCCAGAGCACACTGCTAGGGAGCAGAGGCAGAAGCCTTTGAACCCTGGATTGCACTGGGATTCACAGGCTTAGCGGTAGCAAGGCTGCAGAGGGCAAAGGCCAGTTGTGGAGGACTTGACCACTAAAGAGTTTGGTTTCAATTGCATTTTATAGATACTTGTAAATGACTGGATTTTTAAAACTGAAGGGAAATCTATGTTTAATCCACCATTAAGCAGTTTAACAATGCTGTGCAACCATCTCTCTCTAATCCCATAACTGTCTTCATCCAAAAGAAAATCTCATCCCAGGTAAGCAGTCACTTTTCTACTCTGTCCTTTCCCTAGTGTGTAGCAATCATTAATCTGCTTGCCATATCTATGGTTTTACCTATTCTGGATAGTTTACATAAATGGAATTGTGACCATTTATGTCTGGCTTCTTTTCCATAATTTTTTCAAGGTTCACACCTATTGTACTATGTATCAGTACTTACTCGGTCTCGTGGCCGAACACTATTTCGTTGTATGAATATAACACAATTTTTTATCACAATTTTTTCACCTGCTCATGGGCAATTAGATTTTTTCCACATTTTTGGTTATTGTGAACAGTGCTGCTCTGAATATTTGTGTTCAAATATGTGTCTGCATATGTGCCTTCAGTTTTGGGGGCGCATAAGTAGGAATGGAATTGCTAGATCATAAGGTGATTTTTTTCTTTCTTCATGGTACTAAGGATTGAACCCACGCACTTCACACTAGCTATAGCCACAGCCATTTTTAGCTTTCTTCTTTTTAAATTTTGAGACAGGATGACAGAATTTCTAAATTTCCCAGACTGGGCTCAAACTTAGAATCCTCCTGCCTCGGCCCCCTAGAGTACTGGAATTACATGTGAGGACTACTATGCTCTACTAGGGGACTCTATGTTTAACTTTTTGAGAACTTACAAATCATCTTCCACAGCAGTTATTTTCCATTATTATTATTATTATTATTATTATTATATCTTAGTTGGTATGAAGTGATATGTTTGTTGTGGTTTTGATGTGCTTTCCTAATAACTAATGACATTAGGCATGTTTTGAGTGTTACTGGTGATTTGTATCTTTTTTGTTAAGAATTTTGTGTTCATAGCCTTTGTTGCCCTCCATCTTTTTTCAGACAAAGTCTTGCTAAGGTGCTCAGGTTGGCCTCAAACCGGAGATCTTTCTGCCTCAGAATCCTGAGTAGCTGGGATTACACACATGTAACACCACACCCAACCTTTGCCCATTTTTAATTGGTTTGTTTGTCCTTTGGTTTGGAATTGTAAGTATTCTTTGTATATTCTGGATATTAGACACTTAACATATATGTGACCTGCAAATATTTTCTCCCATTACTATTGTCATTTCACTTTCTTGATAGTGTCCTTTAATGCACAAATTTTTTTACGTTTGACGAAGTCCAATTTATCAATGTTGTTACTATCCATGCATATATCTAAGAACCTACTGTCAAATCCAAGGTCACATACATTTACCCATGTATTTTACAGCTTTGGCTACTATATGTAGGTTATTGATATGTTTTGAATTAATTTTTGTTTATGGAGTTGGTAAAGCACCTGACTGGGGTTGACCTGCAGACAGGCACAGATTTAGTTTCCCTGTCGTCTCTGCCCCAGGTTATTGCAGTCAAGCTGTCTTGTTCACAAGACCATGGAGAGATCCACAAAAACAGCTCCTCACCTCCTGGTCTCCAGTCCCACGTCCTCCCTCTTTTCTGGACAATAAACCTCTGTTGGGACCAAAATATAAACCCAGAAAATTGCACCACCACCTCTAACCCAGTTAGAGTTTCTCTTTATGTCCATTACCCGGCTGAACTACAGTTCTCTTTGTTCAACTGAAAGCAGGCCTCTGCTTTGTCATGAAACCAGTGATTCTCATAATTAAGCATCTGTCAGAATCTCCTGGCAGAAGCGTGAAACACACATCGCCAGGCCAGATCCCCAGAGTTTCAGATTCTGTGCACTTGGGCTAGTAACCTCACAATTTATACTTTTAACGAACTCCAAGAAGACACTGGGGTGCAGCTGACCTAGGGACGACACTTTGAGAACTGCTACAGTAGGAGAAAAAAAACCACAGCATAGCAAGTCATTCCCCTCAAGAAGAAAGGGATTATGAACTCATATTGAAAAAAAAAAAGCTTCATTATTTCTTTCTGTGGTTTTCTTCCTACCATCTTCCATTTCAGTGGAACCTGCCACTCTGCACCAGAGCTGACAGATGCCTGCCAGTGGGTATGGGGGACTTACAAAAAGCATAGATCCTGTAGGCTGGGTGTCTGCTTGGCAAGGAGGGCCCAGACTCATTGTAAAACAGGAGGCGTCTGTGTTCCAAGGCGTAAGAAATCACGCCTTGGAGCTGTTCTCCGCTGTGAAAGAAAACAGCCTGCTCCCTTGCTTTTCATGTTCAACTTCTATTGCAAAATTAGCAGGGCAGCTAAGGGTTTCAGCCAACCAAAACGGCTACCCCCGGCTTCTGAAGCCAAGCAGCCAACCTCATCTTAATAAGCAAGTGTAGAATTCAAGATCAGGGAAAGCTCTTGAGCAGGGCAAAGTGAAGGAGAGCTGAGCCATCCTTCCTGGAGGATTCGGCATGTGGTTAGAGACACACACAGGCTCCATCCTCAGCTCGCCACCTGTTCCATGAGCCTTTCCCACCTTCTTGCACCCATCACAAGCCAAACACTGTGATTTGCTCAATCTCGCATGTTGTCTCTGAGAGCTCAAGTTGATCGCAGGTGCAAAAGCAAAGCATTCTTCACTATGTGTGTGAGGGGAAGGCTGAGGGAGCGGCTTCTGTCAGCCTCCCTGTATATGTTACAAACTCCAGGCTGACCCCAGAGGTACAAGGTCAGAGTCTCAGGAAGCATCAGGGCTGAGCATTGCACTTTTCATTCAAGGTGCCTAGTGGTGCTATACACAGCTTGGAAAATAAATTCTTCTGTGCTAGAAATCAGTCACAGGATTGGCTACTCCAGGAAGCTGAGAATAAATGTCAACGAAAACCTTACCCCATGGGAGGGGGCAGGCCAATCGGGGAGAGAGGCAAGTGCATCAGTGTCTTTGCAAACAAAGGATTGATGGCACATGTTTGTGGGACATGATGAATTTCACTGTTGCTAGGGTTTGAGTTGGTTTGTCCCCTCCAACTCATGCTGAAATTTAATCATTGTGATATATTAAGAGGTAAGACCAGGTTTGGCCTTTAAAGGTGGTTAGGGTTCTGCCCTCATGAATGGATTACTCCACTAATGTGATTAAGAGATTAATGAGTTAAAAGGTTATCGCAATGGGTCTGCTAGTTTGGCTGGATTTCTTTTATGCTCCCTGCCCCTCACCCATGGACATCCTGCCCCACCTCAGAACTCCACAAGCAAGAAGGTTACTACCTGATGCAGCCCTTTGACCTTGATAAGTCTCTCCTCTTTATAACTTTCCTAATCCATGGTACTGTGTTATTAGCAACACAGAACTGCTAAAATAACTGTCAGAATGAAATCATATAGAGGCTAGGTGTGGTGGTGCCCACCTATCATCCTAGCTACTTGGGAAGCTGAGGCAGAAGGATCTAAGTTTGAGGCCAGTCTAAGCAACCTGGCGAGACCCTATCTCAAAATTTTAGAAAAATTTTAAAGGGCTAGGGATGTAGCTCAACACTAGATCATTAGCCTAGCACTGGATTCCTAGGGAGAAAACAGTAGAGGGGTAACTGAGTGGTAAAGTGTAAGTTTAGCATGCACAAGGCCCTGAGTTCAATCTCCAGCAATGTCACCAATAACCAAAAACAGTCAGCTGTAACACTATGATCTGTGTACTTTCTAGGATGCTAGTCTTAAAAGTTTCCTTAAAATAAATAAAAGAAACTAGGAGCCAGTTCAGGGTCACAGGCCTTTACCAGAGCTTTGCACCTCTTGAGCTTGCAGCTTCTTAGAGAGCCCACACCACCCACCAGCCCTTCCTGCCTGTAGCTTCCTCCTCCCCCTCCTCCAACAAGTTATGTACTTTCTACTCAATCCAATCAAAACAAAAGATCATTTTCATCTGTTGCAACACAGGATGTCAGCAAGGAACATTTTAAACCTACTAAGAAGGAACTTGTACACAAATGCCAAGATTTTGCAGGTGTCTGGCTCTTCCTACATTCCCCAAAACAATCTTAGTCAGCGATCTTTCCCCTTACAGGTGAACTTTTCTAGTCACTGTCTACAAGTATCATAGGTGCTTGGCCTGGGGTGACCAGGGCTGGGAGATCATGTAGCTAAGCCAAGGCCAAAGACATGGCTGTGCTTGCGGCTTTACTCATCCTGTGCACATGCCTCGATGAATCCTTCTTCTGGGAAGGGATTCTTGTGTGCACTAAGGCCTGAATCCCTGCCCTGGGCTTCATCAACATGTTCTCATTCTACCTGCTCTATCCAAAAAGAAATGGACTCAGGGTTACAGAAGATTATTCACTGCCAACTCCCAGATGCCTCTTCAAATGCAAACCCATCTGACTCAAATGCAGAACAATATTATAAAAGCCAAACTAACTTGGATCTTCTTCTCATCTGTAAAATGGGAAAAGAAACTTGTATTTCTAAAAATCCCTTCAAATCTGAACTCATTAATGATAATAGTATGCATAGTTTCTAGCTATCGGGTGGACATTTTTGTGTGCTACACTAGATTAAATACAGAGTCTACCAAAAAATGTATATGCATTTCAGGAAAAGAAAAAGATGATGTTGTTTCTTAACAGTTGGTGTTACTATTGTGTGAGAGACCCTAGAGGATGTCATACATCACAGAAAACCCACCACACTGCTAGGCCTTATAGAAGAAATTGAAAATGCATGTGCAGCAATCTCAATGACCAACGTTACCCAAGCAGCAGTTTGCTGTACTAACAAATGTCTGGAAGCTAATGACCACCACTTTGAGCACCTCTTACAGTTGTAGAGGCCAAAGGTAACTTGTACTAATCTCAAGATCCTTCAGTAAATTTAGTATTGAAGTATTTATCCAAGTTTTTCTTTGTGTGTGCATTTTTTGGCAGACTCTGTATTTAATCTGTGCTCGACCATCAAAGCAGGGTAACTGGATTTTCCAGGCCATCTATGGAGTGCACCAAATACTGCTTTAGCTGATGATATCCACTCCTCCTTCTCCTGGAAGCTACATGCCTCCCAAGAATCAGTTCACAGCAGCAGTACTTGACATTTGGACTGTGAAATGGATTTATTACTTTAAAATTTTTATTGATATATTGCTATGCTGTGGGTAGAACTCAGGGCCTGTCACGTGCTGGGTAAGTGTTCTACCACTGAAGTACATTCCCAGACCTATGACTATGAAATTTAATTAAACATTTTATAAGCTGTTAAAATATGAATATACAACAGAAGGGAGATGTTTCTCTGAAAGCAAGGTTGAATTTTCAGAAGGATTCCACTAATGAGGCAGGCGGGCAGTAAAAGCAGGGGACAAGTCTTAGTGACCCAGAATGATTTGGGGAATTGGAATGATCCAGTGAAAAGCAGCTTTATAAGTGCCTTCCCAAGCATCTTTAGGTTCTCACCACATCTGAAGAAACCAAAGCTACAAAAATATATCATGCATGTGATTAATATAAGAAAGCAACCCCCAAAAAGCTAATAGATAGATCCGTACTGGAAGAAAAGGTTGTGATGCTCTGAAATCCGATCCCAATCTCCCAGAGAGAGCTTTCCTTGTATTTCATTTAACCCTCACACTAAGCTGGAGAGGAGGGTTAATGATCTTCCTCGTAGGAAAGCAGCAGCTGGGACTCAGAATAATGCTCAAACAGGCAAACAGTAATGGCAGAGAGGGACGCCAAACTTCAGAAGCTACATTTCTATCCCAATTTTATAGTCCATATCCAGCTTCCAAACAGTGCGCTGCATGCTCATGGAGTGTGCAGTCACTTCTGTTTGAAGGAAGCACCAAGGTCCCCCCTTCGGTCCCTCCCATCCTACTCCTCTTTGCTGACAGAATAATGATCTGTAACCCAATCGGCTCCAGAGTCAACACTGCCTCCTTGAATTTTCCCAAGAGAACATCGCAGCTAGATACACACTTAGACAGGATGAGCTCCCTCCGATAGTGAGCGGAGTGGCCTCCTAGGACTCTTCTGGGAGCCAAGGTGCAGCCTGCGCTGGGCGCTCTCACCTGCTGTCCGGGGCGGTCACGTGGCGCAGCGCTGAGGTGCGCGGTCCTGGTTGCTCAGTGCTGGGTGCTCGGTGCTCACAGGGCTGGTGTCCCTGGGTGGCGGCCAGATATGGCACGGCTAGGTCTTCCCAGCTCTGAAGTCCTAACACAAAAAGGGAAATGAGAAGGTGAAGCGGGGTCAGTTCGGAATAACGGGCCAGCGTAGTGTGCTGGAAAGTGAGGCTCGCATGATGGGGGAAATCAGTGTGGGTTTGGAGCGAGGAAGGCGGTGGAGGAGGGAGTTGCCCTCCCGTGATACCGACAAGGTTGTTGCAAACCCCACAGCCATCGCCAGTGCCCTTTGAGTCCCTGCACTGTGCTGAGGTGCTTCTCTCTCCGCGCGCACTACCACCCCCAAGTTCTTCCTTCCCGTCCAGCCTCACCCGCACGTTCTCCTTAGAAAGGACGCTAATTCTGAGCGAGGCCCTTTCAAGACACCAAAGGACACGATTCTGCCAGCGCCGTTGCCTCATTCTGACACTAGATGGCGCCATCCCTCAACTCGCGGCTTCCTGGCTCCGGTGAAAAGTCGAATTCTTACTGAGATGGGACAATATAGGTGACAAGCAGCTCCTTGTGACTATCCAACCTACAGCTAGCGCTTTAACCGTTGACACCCCTTTGCTGCTCAACAAACATCATTTGTCCCAAAAGAATAGCTTTGAACTCGCCACAATTTAAATGGCTTATTGCTAAAAATAAAACGACATAAAAACCTGGATGCTACAGTCCCTGAAGATTTTCCAACTCCCTCAGCCATCATTTCTCTTTCGCTGGGCTCTCCAACCACGTGCAGAAACCTAGGTATTAGTGATTGATTACTGTCCGGCCCTGGGTTGGGTAATGAGGGCAATATGTCCTAGAAGGGGTGGGGGGAGGTCTATTTTCAAAGACCTAGGAGTTTACTGGCTTCTTGTTTGTTTTGGTTTGGCTTGGTTCTGGAGGTTGAACCCAGGGCCTTTGCACTAAGCTACATCTCCTGCCCTGTTTTTATTGTTACATTTTGCGACAAGATTTTGCTAAATAAACCCGTGATCCTTCTGCCTCAGCCTCCCAGGGTGTTGGGATAACAGGTGTGGGTGTCCGGCTGGCCAGGAGCTGCTTGTTACACCAATAGACGACACGAATGAACACTGTCATACGCCAAATATTGCAGTAAATACTGCATAGACAACCCCAATTTTAATGTCAAATCAAGATAAGAACTCTTCCTGTCACCCCCATTTTAAAACTAGAGAAACTGAGGTAGGAGAAATTACCTTGTCAGAGGTCATGCAATTAATTAGTGGCAGAGTTAAAAGTCAACCATAGGCTCACGACTGCAAGAGCTTGGACTCTGCTAGGATGCTATGCTGTGGGCCAGTTTGGAAAATACTCTTAGGAAGTAGGTGGACAAATATAAGCCAGAGAAGTAGGTCAGAGTAGGGAAAAGAAAATTGATGTCTCTGAAGAAACAGGAGTGAAACTAAAACAAAGCCCTGCTGGACTGGGTTCCGGGCATTCCTGCTGACTTTGGAGGATGCGATTTTAACAGTGCTAGAAAAAGGAAAGGAGACTGCCAAACCAGGGGCCACAAGGAAAGCGGAACTGAGGTATCTTGCTGCAGAAGGAAAGCAGTAAGTAGACTAGAAGAGAATATGAGGTCAAGGAAAGGCATTCTGATTTTCTTGTGTACTTTTAAAAATAAAAAAAAGCCGAGTGTGGTGGTGCATGCCTATAATCCTAACACTCGGAAAGCCAGAGCAAAGAATCTCCAGTTCGAGGCCAGTTTAGGCCACACAGCAGGTTCAGGACTAGCCTCAAACAGTGAGACCTTGTCTCAAAAAAAAACCCTGAAAACATAAAAATTAAAAATAAAAATAGAATAAAGCCTGGGTGTGTTTGAAAACAGTTGCGAGAGAACCCTAAGAATATGGATGGCACGTAGTAGTGACGATGTAACAGAAAGATGGGAGAGGAGGAATTGGGAAAGTCAGCTCTGGAGAGGAGGGCTGGGAACTGGGACAGTCACAGAGATGAAGATGGGTCAGTATGAAATAGTGTCCTGAGGAACTGCAAGTTCAACTAAACTTCTGGTAAAAGATTGCGAGGTTATCTGCAAGAGTGGGAATAAGGTTTGTGAAGACATAATCCAGGAGCTGAAACTGATCCTCGAAGTGCTTTAGAATGATCAAGCCAAACCACAGATAGAATTATGTCAGGAACAAAGGATATCAGAGAAGGAAAGCCTGCACGGTGACTATGAGTTGGCAAAATCTCATTCATAAAGCAGAGCTGAACTGCATGGACAGAATCACTATGGGCTGATTGATTTTATTATGCATTTATTTGCCCAGTTCTTTTTTGCGGTGCTGGGTATCAAATACAGAGCTTTGCATATGCTAGGCAATCACTCTGCAGCCCCACACGCTGAGGTACACTATTGGTGACCCCTCTTTCCACATTACATGGTATCTAGGTCTGAAGGCTTTTTCCAAGGTACCTTCTCTGCTGCTAATGGGAAGAACTAACTTGCAGAATTTCCTCATTTGGGTTTAAGCCACAAAGGAAATCAGGACCAGAACCGGACCTGGTGCCCAGAGTACCTTCTGATCCCGTGGTGGTCTCAGTTCAGCTGTGTCACATGCTATGCACGAGGGTATCAGTGTAACTCAGGACCCCAGAGTATCCCAGACACAACACCAACTAATGGGGACTCCAAATCAGAGAGCCTGTGGCCTCAGGCTGCAGCACTGTTCTGGGAATTAGAGTAAGTTTCTCTGATGATTCATTGTCACATATTGACATACTGATGACATGAGGTCCTTAAAATAACACACCACAATTATTTAATTTAATCGTTTAATGGTTCTACTTTCAGTGAATGCTTCCTCTGTGTCAGAGGCAAGCTGGTGCTGCTGCCACTGGGAAAAATGAGACTGCGGATGAAAAGGGCAACAGGCAAAGTAAACTGATGAACCTGTCACTCTACGGTTAATCTGGGCAGATGGGGACACATGATAGTCACCAATTGAAATGGTTTATTTTTGGTTTCAGGATTGCCAAAGCACCTCCTTGTGTGAATGCCCATTGTCTAGTCCAAGCATAAGGGAGGGATTTACATTTCCTCCTTTTCGTCTCCTTCAGGTTATATCCCCACAGTGGCTTAAACCTTGTCTTGATTTTTACTTCCAAAAAAGAAGTAAAATCAGCATAGCATGGCAGCACATGCCTGCAAGCCCAGAACTCTGGGTTACAAGTCTGAGCTCAGCCCAGGGAAACTTAGCCATTTAGCAAGACTCCATCTCAAAATTAAAAAGAATTTTAAGGGGTTGGGGGTATACCTTAGTGGTAGAGTGCTTACCTAGCATGTACAAGGCCCTGAGTTTGATCACTGGCACTGAAAAATAAAATAAAGAAAGCAAAAAAGTTACATAAAATATACTGCCTCCACAGCCAAAGGTTAGGAATACCAGCTTCTCATTCATTCATTCTTCAAATGTTTATTGCAACCCTGCTTCCATCAGTAGAATGCTCAGTGGTGGACCAACACTCTAACTGTCCCCAAGGAGAAATAAACAGGAAAGAATTTAAGACTGGGCATTAAATAGATGTGGTAGTGCACACCTGTAATCTTAGCAGGAAGATCACGTGTTTGAGCCCAGCCTGGGTAACTTAGTGACTTAGGGAGATCTTGTCTTAAAGTTTAAAACTAAAGAAAATTTAGAAAGGGTGGGAATATACTTAGGTGCAAAGGCCCTCAGTTACACACACACACACACACACACCTGGATCTTAGGTGTCCTTATTGCAAGATAGGAATAGACAAGTGCTGCAGAAAGGGGTTAACAAAGAGCCATGATACTCAAAGGGCAGTCACTCAGGCAAACGGCCCTACAGGAAGAAACTTATGTACCTGGCCTGAACAGATGCCATTTAGCAAGGAAAGACAGGGGGAAACACATCCGACCTGGCAGAGCCCTATCACCTGTGGTCCCAAAACACTGCCACAACCACCTGCAGAGTTACAGCTGTCTGCAGCAAGCAGGTGTCCTCAGTGCCCCTCATCCAACTCTCAGTACACACATGAGCATACCTATCCAAAAGCCACTAAGCATCTGAAAGAGTCGCTCAACAGAAGCAATGTGTGCTATTCTGTCATTACAGTAGTAGAGCTGGTGGGCATTATACTCAGGCCACGCAGTTGGGTTAGCATAGGATGTCTGCGGTCCCAAAAAGATGCTTAGCTTTTGCCACAAAAGAGTAAAGGTGCAGAGTAATACTGATTTTAAGGGTCTGCTGCAGCTTTTTCAATCACTGAGCACATCCAGGTGGACAAAGTCCCCAAGAGACACACTGTCCTTACAGAGCTCATGGTTAAGTGAATTCATGTGTGGTCTTCACAGAAAAGGAACAGATTGTTCCTAAACCAGAAGAGAGGATTACACAAAACAAAAAGACACCCAAGACAGGCATGGTGGTGCACACCAGTAACCCCAGCACTCTAGGAGGCTGAGGCAAGAGGACTGAAAGTTCGAGTCTGGCCTAGGCAACTTAACGATTTTGATAAAAAGACGTAGAGGTGTAGCGCAGTGTGATAACCCTGAGTTCAATCCCCAGCAGTGGGGAAAGAGAGAGAAGAAAAGAAAGAAAAAGACATCCTAGAAAACACACACACACACCCAGGAATAAATTGACTGTAACATAAATGTAAGTAACCGTTAAAAAAAAAAAAAAAGAAAAATGCTGAAAATCAAAAACCTTTCCTGGGACAGTGACCCTCCCTACATCACCCCTCCCCGGTACTCCTACTGCCCCGTAAAGTAGCTGCAATTTAAGTGGCCATGTTCCAGCCCAGTCTCCGGGAGCCCGCCGCGCCGGCCCTGGGAACGTGGCCTTACCTGGGGTGGACAGGAGCGCAGCACACACAGCCCGCCTCTGCCTCTGCGCTCTTCCTGCTCACAGGCGAATGTAACCAACTCCAGGGACAGCCCGGCCCTCCACGCAAGCTGCGGGCCGCGGGCCACCGGCCGCCGAGTTTCGTCCTTGAGGATGAAACAAAGAACAGATTAGAGTTTCAGTGCAAAAAAGAAACAAAAAATAAAACCTTTTTAAAGGCTATCTGCCCCCAAGGGATCCGTTGCAGGTCGCGCAGTCTTGCAAGCCTGTGACTCCCACGGCCCACGGGGGCGCTGCGCGCTCTCGGTGGTGGCGGGTGCGGCGGCACCAGGGGACCTCAGCATTCCCAAGTGTCCGTGTGCTGTTGGTCACTTCGTGCTCTCGATGTTGGGGACAGGGTCATTCTCATACCTCTTGGGCAAGGCGGGCAGGGGAGGGACAGGGAGTCGTGGGCTTCCCCTTCGAGGCCGGTTCAGGAGCCCGGTCTGGAGTTGGGCCTTCTCTCCAGCTCTGAGCAGCCACGTTCTCCTCAGGGCCGTCTTCATTTCTCCAACCCCTTTTACCATTTCACCGCTTGTATCCTCCCCTGCCCTCTTCCTCGCCTTCCTTATTTGTTTTTTGGGGGGTTTTGGTTGCCATCTGTTTATTTTTGGATATCATTTAACCTGTTCCTTCCTCTTAAAATACCCATTCTCTCAGCTGCCTGTGTTCTTCATTTCATATTTAGGGAGACTCCCAGAGTCTCGGGAATGTCAGGCGTCACCTAAGGAGGAGAGTAATGCCAGGCAGAACCTGACCAAAGGCAGACAAATCCACACGAGACAGAGGGTTGAGCTTTCCATGGATATCATGTGTTTTCCCTCCAAAATGGTGGTACTAACAGTCGTCAGTTTTGACAGAGATAGCGTTTGATTTCTAAAATCTAAAACTTGCTATGCTGCCTAAGGTAGACTCGATTTTCACTTACCTGAGCTTAGAAGAAAAAGTGAGAAAATGAGCAGCAACAAAAACCCAGTGGAAGGATCAGGTGCTCTGCGTGGCGCTGTCTTCCCTTCCCTTCCTTTTTGGGGGTGACCCAATGAGCAGCCCCTGAAAGAAAAGAACAGCAGCAGGGTCAGAGGGCCTATTCTCAGTCTCAGGGTCCCTAAGACCTGCCTGGTTGGTTCCTGGATGTACACGCGCTGATGAAAATCTCTTTTGTTCTTTTCTAGAGAAGTTAAATGGCCAGCACTGGGGAAGGTGAAGTCATGTTTTGATGGAGCTGAGAGAGGCCAGTTCTATGGGATTAAAGATGAACTCATTACCAGACACATGAGGTGAGGTACCAGAATGTACTTCCATTGGAGTCTTCTCATTTCCCAAGGAAGGGTCCACTGTCCCAATAAGAGAATGAATTTCTAATGTGTGTGTGCCCTGCATTTCAATAGTTCTGTAGGTAGTCACGCAAAGGCATGGCAAACTTTAAAGAGGAACTCCTGTATTAAAAGATTTGATGTCTATCTGTCCCAAAATTATCACAATAAATAAGTGGTGTCTACAGAGTGAATGGTGCCCCCCAAAATAAGGATTTTGTACAGTGTACAACTTTTATCACTGTATATTCTGGCCCCAATTACCTTATGCATATATATGAAAAATGATGTCAAGATATATGAAAGAGATATTCACTGAGGAGTATACATTGTAATACCAAAAATGTCACCAAAGTCTGTCTGCAAGAGACAGGCTAAATAAAAATATTGCAGTACCTATATTGGGATACAGAAAGAATATTGTAGACCTATATACTCTAATCAAAAAAGTATTCAAGGTATATTATTAAGTTTTTAAAAAGTAGTGCTTTTATAATCCAGTTTGTGTACATCTTTCAAAAGAAATGCATACTGGTATACAGCGCTTATTCTTGTTTTTGGAAAGACATTAAAATCCTTAATCAAAGTCTTCTAGGAGAATAATTAGATGACAAAGGAAGCTTTCAGTTCAAATGTGCACTCTTCTGTATTATTTGAATTCTTTTACTGAAGGCTTTTATTATTTTCAATTTTAAAGATCAACAAGAATTATTAGACTAAAAAGATGACAGACTTTTTCCTTTTACCTTCTAGAATAAAAGAAAAATACCTTAAGCTAGGCATGATGGTACATGTTTGTAATAGCAACTGCTCAGGAGACTGAGGTAGGAGGATTGTAAAGTCAAGGCCAACCCGGGAAACCCAATGAGACTATCTCAAAACACCAAGGAAAAGGGCCCGAGGCGGCAGCTTGGTGCTAGAGCACTTGCCTAGCATGTATGAGACCTTGGGTTCCATCACCAGTACTACCAAAAACAAAAACTTGAAAGATATTTTTTCCCTGCTGTGCACATCCCCCAACAGAATACATTAGAAAGAAGGCTATGGGTTCCTTCCAGAGGCTAAGGAAGGGCCCAAGGAAGCAGGCTGATGAGGGGAGAGAAAGACCTGTCTCTGCCTTCTGTTCTCTAAGGACATGCTCACTTCTTGATTCACACTCCTGAGAACAAAGACTACAGTCACGTATTTCCTGGCAGTTCTTACATTTAATCATAGAGGATAGCATTGCACATGCACTCTCTTCTGAATCCAGTTCTGGGGGAGGGTGAACTCCAGCATGTGCAGAGTCACCTGCGATGCAACAAGGCCCAGACCTGTGAGAGTTTCGGCTCACCTGTTGCCTTCACCTAACAGTGCTAGGTGGGTAGGGAGAAAGAGACTCACAGCCTTTCTCCTTTCTGTCTCTGTGCCTAGACAGAGGAGAATTCTAGCTTTCTATTCATTCCTGAAATTTAAACCACTGTTAGAATAAAAAGAAAACTGAAAGCATTATCACAGATTGCATGCTAAGAACTCACTCTCCCAAATGAATATGTATGAATGGGTTGCACATGCGTTATTCCAAAAAGATAGTGTAAAAAAAATTGTCTTTGATGAATAGAAGTTACATTTAATATAATTAAGTAGCACAGCAACCCCAAATCTAACAATAGAGTGACATTTATTCCTTTTGTTAAAAAGGAAGTATTTGTATTAAATGGCATTTTGTTTTTTTAAAAATTCACTTTAGAAAGCTAAGGCTGTAGCTCTCATGTGAAAGGCCCTGAGTTCAGTCCCAGCATGGAGAAACATTTTACCTTCAGGGATGTATGTCAGAGGAGAGTACTTTGAATGTTGCAGATTTTTCAGAGCTTTCTTGTACTTGAATCTTCGCAGTTTGTATCAGTGTTTGTTCCATTGGACCTTGATTTTGATTACAAGTTATAAATATTTTGATTATAAGCCACACACATTCCATTCTTCCACACATCAGAAAAGAAGTTTTACTGACCTTGTTCCAAGGCAAGATCTTCTTTCGACACATTAAAATACACTCTTCCATGCCTTGCTGAATTTCTGCTTGGAGACTGATTATTTAGAGCCCCAGCATTTTTTTTCTTATCATATGTGCTTGATTGTCCAGACTATGCCACTGCAAATATTTATTCATTCATTAAACATTTATGAAGAATCTTCTAGGTCCCTGGCTCTCTGCCCAGCACTAGAACCCAGGGAATATAAAGATAAACATAAGATTAAAGCTATAGAATCTCTGCTCTTAAAGAGGTCACAGGTTCTTCTGTCCAAAGTGCACCACGATGCTTGCTCTACAAAATCAGGACCAGGAAGACAGTGAGGCAAGAGACATGTGGGAGGCATCTGCACTCAGGGCTGTGCAGGGTGGGCAGCAGGGATCAAAGACCCCGACTTTGGCCTCTAGGATGCCAGCTTCACCCTCCTCTTTACCTGGAGAGGGCACTTTCACTGACTGGGAAAGCAAGATCATTTCGTGTCGCTGTATCTATAACAAAATGGAGAAGTTGAGGGACTTGAATAGAATCGTGTAGGTGTTATGTG
The DNA here is from genome assembly GCA_004027295.1 of Dolichotis patagonum. Classification (NCBI taxonomy): domain Eukaryota; kingdom Metazoa; phylum Chordata; class Mammalia; order Rodentia; family Caviidae; genus Dolichotis; species Dolichotis patagonum. The sequence goes on from PVJX010010681.1 coordinate 40,340, forward strand.
GTGGAAGGAGGACCTAAGCCTAAGACACAACCCCAAACCACTAAAGTGGCAAATACAATAAGAGACATATGTGCTTTCGTTTCATTAGTGATGGTATATGTAACAGGGAAACAGAGAAATAGAACGAAAGGGATATGTGCAAGGCACCCTTCATTATTCACCCTACTCAAGGGAGGATGGATTCCTGGACCATCTGTGGATTCCAAGTCTCACAGATTCCCAAGTGCCTTACAGAAATGGCATAGTAGTTATATATAACCTATGCATATACTCCTATGAACTTTAAATCATCTCTGGATTACTTACAATGCAACTTGAGACCATAATAGGTTCTTCTTGGACAAACAGCACCATTGAAGGATTTCTTTTTTTTTATTTTAATTTAAAGAGAAAAAACAACATAACACAACACAAAACCAAAAAAAAAAGGGGGGGGAACAAAAGAGGCAAATATACAACAACAAAAAACTAAAACAATAACAATATAAATTTTCAAAACAAGATCATAGGGAATCTGTGAGATTTATTTTGCCCCTTTGAGCAGTTTCTTACACTTTCACAATATTTATTAAAAATTTTGTATCTTATTTACTCTTTCAGTTTCTTACACTAGGAAGAAAATATGATATTTACACATATGAGTTTGATTTATTTCACTTATGAGTATGGTTTCAAGTTGCATCCATTTGCCTATAAAAACCTCAATGTGATCCTTCTTTATAGCTAAGTAGTACTCCACTGTCAAAAATACCACATCTTTTTTATTCATTTCTCAGTTGGTGGGCATTTAGGTTATTTCCAAGATCTGGCTATTACAAATTGTGCTGCTATAACATGGGTGTACATATATCACTGTGGTATGATGTTTTCAATTCTTCTGGGGCTATGCCAAGAAGTGGGATAGCTAGATCAAGTGGGACCTCCAATCCCAGCTTTTTGAGGAACCTCCATACTGATTTCCACAGTGGTTGCACCAGTGTACACTCCCATCAACAGAGGAGTTCCTTTTTCCCCACACGAAGTGTTTCTTATAAAGAATTACAGTGATGACCCTCCTCCAGTTGGGCAGCTCCTACTAGTAACCAAAACTTCTTTTTACTGATGATGAAGATGTGGCTTTATACAAGCACATCATTCCCTCAGGGAGATAACTGCAACCCTACTATGGCCATTAAGTGTACAGTTAGGGTACTTCTTGAGTAGTTCTGGAGGAATTAGTGGCCTGAGACTCCTAGCAATGACTTTACTAATAGCATTTGTATAAAGCAATAAAGTATAGAGAGAGGAAAACTGTTTTGTTCTCTGTATTTTACTTTATTTTGAATATCAATTAGAAAGAAGTTTTGCAAAATTTCAGTCTCACTGATTCAACCTTGAGCATATGTATTTCTGAGTATTGTCACGTCATTGCTTTAGAGTCAGATAAAAAATTGTGACAATTATTTTCTGAATGTATATCTTGGATACAATGCAGTTTGTATATGAGATATGCTCAAAATATGCAGTGAATGTTTTAAAAATCTATTACAGTAAAAGACACTGCCATTAATTCCCTCAAAATACTTCCCTTTACTTCAAGTACACTTATCCCATGGTCTTGTCACTTTCTGCAGCAGCTCTGGAAGTTCATTTTCATGTCTTTATAAAATGTGACAAAAGTGCTGAATGCTGTTGCCAAACACCGTCTGACAGGAAGGCAGTTCATGTGAACAGTGTGGAGTGTCCTCATTCACCTTATCATTGGATCTGGCATCATATGACTTCCTGGTCTTCACCAAAAACAAAATGATCATGAAGGGTAAAAGTTCTGAATCAGTGCATGACATCACGCTGTAGCCATGACAGTGTAACTAAAGACACAAAAGAGGACTTCCAAAAATGCTTCAGAAATTGGCAAGAACAGTGGATTGTTTATTTGAAGTAAGGAGGAGTACTTTGAAGGGGCTTGATGGCAATGTGAATATTTAAATATTCACTTAAATATTTAAATATTTACTATTCACTATTTAAATATTCACTATTGTTATCACACCTTTTACAAAAGGATGCAGATAGACAAAAGTTGAAGTAGTAATCCTTAAGAAGCTTGTAGATTAAAACAGTCAAAGCAGAGTTCCCTGATTCTTTCTTGGAGCACGTCACACTGTCCCACAGCATGGCACTGAGCTACTCTCTAACTTTGTGCTTAGTTCATCCTTCTGTTACTGTTTGTAAAATCTCACTGCAATGTCTGTGGTCAACAAAGTCTTTAGGTAAGCAATGGTTTTAGAAACTGGAAGAGTATTTTAGAGATCTTTAGTGACCTGAGATAATTAGCTTCCTTCACTTTACTTTAGCTATGCTCATATATATCCAAATAATAGTCTTTATATGTAGTAAAACCTAACTGATTCTTGACCTAGACAGGCTCATGCCTATAATCTTAGCACTCAGGAGGCTGAATCAGGACCCTCATTGCAAGTTTGAGGCCAGCCTGAGCTGCTCACTGAATTCAAGGCCAGCCTGGACTATATAGCAAAACTGTCTCAAAAAACAAAAACAAAAGGCCTAATCGATTTGGAATTTTTGAACAAGCATTAATTCAAAGTTTTACTTTTACAACTGGCAAATAGTAGAAATAAATACACAAGAATATATGGTGAGATGAAGGTTTAAATATCCTGCAAGATCAAAAATAAATAAATAAATTTAGCACCATCCTTGGCAGCCTCAGTGCTGAGTGAGGTACAGTAATAATTCTAAGAATCTGAGTCATTAAGATTAGAGAACTTCCCTAGAATTAGCATTTCCTGGATTGCACCAGTAGCGTCACGTCTTATGATAAAAAAGATCTGGTATATGAAGGTATGGACAGCTCTTTTGAAGAGAATGAGAGACATTACGGTAGCCGTTGTTAATTTTCATATTGTCTGGTTTTGCAGGCCTATAATGGCTTCATTACTCTGTTCTGATCAGTTATCTACTATTTCATTTTGTATGAATTCGGTGTGTGTGAAGATATAGACAACTATTTAGAAGAAAATAAGAGACATTAATGGTAGCTACTGTAGATCTCCTGTTGTCTTGCTTTGAAATCTGTGTCACTTACATTGTTTGGCTTCTGATCTGCTTTGTTCTGTTTTGTTATGTTTAGTTTTACCCTTCTTTAAAATAAAAAAAATAAAAATAAAAAGTATCTGGCTTAGCCTAATGTTGCAAATGAGATGTTTAGTTAAGAGTTGAAACTATCTGCAGGGGATTAGAGAGCTTTTTCAGATGTGTCATCCGTTGGTTAACAATTGCTTAACGAATTGCTTAATGACATCAGAAAGTAGGTTGGTTCTGGTTTTGTTTGACTTGGTTTGGTAGCGTAGGGGATCAAATCCAAGGACTCACACCTGCTAGGCAAGTGCTCCAGGACTGAGCCACATCCTCAGCCTTCTTTGTTTTCAGTGACGATAGAGACATTCATCAATTCCTACCAGGATGATCTCATGGCTGTAGGAAGGCACGCAACAGGAAAAAAAAATGATTTCCTGGTTTCTCTTCAGGTTCAACAGAAGACAGTTTTTTGTCTCTTGCTCACTTGGCTCCAGCAGTAGACAGCTTGTATATGACACGGGGAGGTGAGTAAGCATCTACTTGTGATCACCAGTTTCTAGGTAAGTAAAAATGAAATTAGAAATTCAGTAATTTCATGTATCAGTATCTTCCAAAATAGCAGATGGTGGCTCATTAACAGGTTGTGAAATCAGATGAATGTCTCTTAAGCAACATTTTTGTTAAAGAAGTAGAACAGAGTCCAGTGTTGTAACACATGTCTATAAGCCAGCACTCAGGAGGCTGAGGCAGAACAATTGCAAGTTTGAGGCCAGCTCAGGCTACAAAGTGAGTTCCAGTTCAACATGAACTAGAGTGAGGATCTCTTTCAAAAAGAAAAAAGTATAATAGAGTAGAATAGAACAGACTAGAATAGGGTAGAGTAGAATAGGGTAGAGTAGAGTAGAGTAGAGTAGAGTAGAGTAGAATAGAAAATATCTACTGGGCAAAATGGTGTACACCTGTAGTCCCAAGTACTCATGAGGTTGAGGAGGGAGGATTACCTGAGGCTAGGAATTCAAGGCCAGACTGGACCACACAGTGAGACCCTGTTCCTTAATAAAGAAAAGAAAATAGCAGAATGAGTTTCATTTAGTAAGGTAAAAATTATTTCATGCATTCTTTATTGTAAGTGTGTGTGCGTATGTGTGTATGTATGTGTGTTTCTTTTGGGGTATATATGTAAGTCCTGGTGATTGAACCCAGGGTAATTCGACTCCTATGACCTTTTTACTTTAATTTTTATTTTAAAACAAGGGCTTTCTATGGCTGACCTCAAGTTTGTGATCCTCCCGCCTCAGCCTCCCAAATAAAGGAATTGCAGGTATGAGCCCCCAGGTCTGGCACACAACATAAAATATATTTCTTCCTGACTCACAATGGCAAACAGCAAGTCATTTATTGAAACATCACATAGTACTCCATAAACAGATACAATCTTTATGTGTCAGTTAAACCAGATGTTAACTTCCTGTAAAGGCATCGATTAGCCATCTGGAAAATATTTGCTGAATTGAATTAATTATTTGTAGATTTACTCAATCAGCATTTACTAAGATTGTGTCTACGACATTAATTATTATAATCTCTCATTTAAATTTGCTGAAAATGTAGGACACCAACAGGCTGTCAAAGGTTAATCAGATTCAGGGAATGTTCTTTAGTAGGGATAAATCATCCCATCTACTGGGATTGCTTGATAATCTTTAATCCGGTTTAACTCCCCACCTGCTGTGACAGATAAATTCTAAATTCTCTAAACAAGTGCCTAGAAAAGAACCTCATACAAGCATGAAGTGCCGCGGGCCATCAGCACTCGGTCTTCCAATCCTTACTAACTTCAGAAACACTAGTCTTGTCCTGCTCCAAAGCTTCCCTCACAATCACAGCGGGTCAGCTCTGTGTCCTATGACCCAGCCTAGGTGATCTCAAGGGTCTTGATCTCCAGTGTTCCTTTTTCAGGCCCTGGATGCTTAGTGCTTTTTTGTGATGTTCTTCCCAAATCCACCACTGCTGCCAGTGGAGACTTGGGACATTATCACTGCCCCTTGGTGAACACAGCTCCCCAGTGTTCAGAGTTATCACAGGTCTGAGTGCCCAAGATATGCTCAAGGAAGCTGCAGCTCCAGACCAAAAACAAGTCCTCAACTCCCTCATTATCTACACTTCCACCTTTGCTGCCTGCAGGTTTGCCTGCCTGCCTCAGGTGCGTGGGCCAAGGTGGGGCAGGGGTGCCAGCTGAAGAATGCAGGGATGACTAAGCCTCACTTCTGATTTGCTGGCACCTGGTACCTTGATGTTCCGCAGATATGGAGGGGGTGCTCTCTGGAGCCCCCTTCCTCTCTCACCTCATTCTAAACAATAATGCATGGTCCTTTTCATTAGCAGGGAAACAGGTATTCACAAACTCTGCCACCGTGTGCCAGTGTTTCCTGAAGATCGATAGAGTACCACTCTCTAGGCTGAACCAGCCTCTGAGCTACCCTTGTGGAAGTCCAGCCTGGGCTAGTCATGCTCCAGCCACCTCTGCTGCATACCTGAGCTGTCCGAACTCCCCACAGACAGGGAAAGGGTGACCACAAGCACATGAAGCAGCTGACACTCTAAAAGTCATTTCTGCCTCAATCCTGGACTGGATCTACCTTACCCTGATGCTTGGTGGACTTGGAGATTTCTCAGCTTAGATGTACCCTACCCAGGAGTAGGCGGCCCTGAGAACTGTGTCTAAAGGATAGCATCTTTTATTGATCTCTCATTCTTTATACTTTTTTTAATGTATATATTTGAATTTTAAAGGGAATAAAACAATGATGAAATGAAACAAAACATTGATAAAACAATAGGAAATCTACTATAGTTACTATATTGCATATTGTCCTCTAAATAATTTCTCAGACTTCTGGCTTTAGGCTGCCTCACAGGCAGGGGCTTAGCTTCCTTCCTGGTTCTCCCCGATCCAGGGCATAGCTGCCTTCCTGGTTCTCCCTGGTCCATGTTCTGACTGGCTCATGGGCAAGGGCTTAGCTGCCTTCCTGGTTCTACTTGGTTCTCCCAGGTCTGCACTCTGGCTGGCTCACAGGTGGAAGCCTAGCTGCCTTCCTGGTCTCCTCAGTCTGTACTCCAGCTGGCTCACAGGCAGGGACATTGCTTCCATCCTGGTTCTCCCTACTTTGGGTGCAGGCTGGCTCACAGCCTGGGGCTTAGCTTCCTCCTCCTCCTCACTTCTTTTCTTTGTTCGGTACTAGGAATCAAACTCATGACCTCACACTTGTTATGCAGGAGCTGTGCCACTAAGCTATACCCCCAGCCCAGGACAGCATCTTTGGTTGTTGCCCTTTGTGTAAGTCATTTTCATTCCAGAGGGATGAAGAGAGCCTCACCACCACCAGCAAACAGGGCAGAGCTGACTGAGGAAACACACCCAGGGCTTCCTTGCATCCCTCACAAACTGTCTCCAGTGCTTCATCACTACAGACTGTCCAGGGAGTGTAGGCCTCCAAATTCCTGTGGGGTGAGGAGGATATGGTGAGTAGTCTCGGTGGAATGGAATGACAGAGCTTACAACTCAGACAGAATCTACAAAGGGCTCCATATTGGTATCGCTGGTCTCAAATCCAAATTTCCCAGCCTGCAAGTGTCAGTCTCTCAGAGCAACTCTGAGTTCCAGAATCTCAATGTGGTCAGCTCATGAATGGAGCACTTAGTCTTCTGGATGAAACAGAATCACTAATACTCCCTAAAGAAACCCTCTTCAGGGACAGAAGATAAAGTCATAGTCATTTATTATGAGCTGGGAGGTTGGTTACTTACTACTCTTGATGTTAGCCAAGACGCTGAGAAGTAATGAGGCTGATTACTTTCTAAAATTTTCTTCTAATTAAAAAACCTGAGCCATGGGTGTAGCTCAGTGGTAGATAATTTTCCTGTTTGAGACCCTGGATCCATCTCTAAGCCTCCCCCACCACAAAAAAAATCCAGTACCAGAATAAATTTTTAGGCTGTCTCTTGGTTGGTGGTTTTTGCTTTGTTTTGTTTTGTTTGTCTTTCTGAGACAGGGCCTCGCTATGTGGTTCAGGCTGGCCTTGGGCTTACTTTGTAGCCCAGGCTGGTCTCAAACTTGCAGTGATCCACCTACCTCAGCCTCCCAAGTGCTAGGATTACAGGAGTGCGCCACCATGCCCAGCTTTTCTTGGTTGGTTCTGAGTACTGAGGCAAAATACATTAAAACATTTTCTTGAAGCAAATGAGCAAACAAAAAAACCGTATTCTTGGAATCAAACTTCAGATCAAATCCCAGCTTTGTCAAATACCACCAACTCTCAAAATATGTTTCCCTTTCTATAAAATAACATACCACAGCCCACCTGTTTAGAAGATTGACGGAGAGAGCCTACAATAAATGTTAACCATTGTGACTGTTGTTATCAGTCAAAATTAGTGTGAGGGGGGGAAAGAAAAGACTAATCCAAATGAGGTAGCATTATATCATTACAGAGCCAGGTCCTTGCTTCAAAATAAAAGTTGATTGTATTATTCTAAAGTATTGTAATTGTCTGTAGAGACACAATATAGTGTAGTAGAAAGAATATGGACTTTGGCATCAGACTTGTGCTAAAATTTCTGCTACTTGTTGAGTGATCTGGGCAATTCATGGAAGCTCTCAGTTTCCTCATGTGTAAATGGGAATGAATGACAGTAATTAACTATCATTAAGATAATTACATAACGAATACCTGGGTACAAATTCACAAGTACAGCCAGGTGTGATGGCTCATGCCTATAATCCCAGGAGGTCCAGGAAGAACATTGCCATGAATTCAAGGCCAGTCTGGGCTATGCAATGAATTCAAGGCCACCCTGAACTACAAAGTGAGACCCTGTCCCAAAAAGCAAAAACAACAAACAAAAAAATCACAATCAACTAAACTAAAACACATTTACCATCAAATAATTACTGTTAACATTTTAGATGTAGCTACACGTTGTCAAGGTTATCTAGAGAGACAGACCAGCAGGACGTGTATACATACAGGAAGGTTCTTAGTACATTTTCTGTTGCTAATTACACATTACCTTAGGTAATGGTGAGGTATGAAGAAAGAAGGTTTATTCTGGCTTACGGTTCTCATCCAAGATCAAGGGGCTGTATCTAGTGACGGCATCACCTGGTGAGGGACGGAGAGTGTGCACATGTGTGTGGGCCTCCCTCTTCTAATAAAGTCAACAGTATCTAATTATGAGGCTCTATCCTAAGGACTTATCTAATCTTAATCATCTCCCAAAGACCTCTGCCCTAAACACCAATGTCAGATTGAGTTTGTACCTTTCTCAATCCCATACAATGGAGAATGAATTTCACCATGTGTTTTGGAGGGGGGCAAATAATAATCAGACCACAGAAGAAAGATTTAGTTTAAAAAATGGCTCATATGATTGCAGATATGAAAATCCACAATCTGCAGGTGAGTTGGCAGACTAGTGACCCAGGAAGAGCTGCAGTCTGGTCCAAAGACCCTCAGAAGGCCTCTCAGCAGAAGTCCCTCTTACTCAGGGAGGTCAGTCTTTGATAAACTCAAGCCTTCACCTAGTTGGGTGAGGCAACTCTCATTCAAAGAACATTCATAGAAACATCTAGCTGCATGTGGTGGCACAGGCCTGTAAATTCAGCACTCTGAGAGGCTGATGCAAGAGGCAGGCAAATTCAATCCAGCCTAGGCATCTTAGCGAGACCTTACCTCAAAGTTAAAAACAAAAAGGGCATGGGGCCTAGAGCAGTGAGAAGGCCCTGGGTTTAATCACTAGTACTAAAAGAAGGAAGGAAGGAGAAAGAAAAGGGAAAGAGAGAAGGAGGGAAGGAAGGAAGGAAGGAAGGAAGGAAGGAAAGAAAGAAAGAAAGAAAGAAAGAAAGAAAGAAAGAAAGAAAGAAAGAAAGAAAGAAAGAAAGAGAAAGGAGAGAGACAGAAGACAGAGAAAATAATGTGTGACCAAATATCTAGACACTCTAGCCCAACCAAGTTGCTACATACCAGCTGCCATAACAAAATCCCACAGCTGACTGGCCTGAACAATAGGATTTTTTTCTGCTTTTCTAGAGTTTAGACATCACAGATCAAGGTGTTGGTGGTATTGGTTTCTTTGGAGGCCTCTCGTTTCAGCTTATAGATGCCTATCTTCTCTCTGTGTCTTCACATTTTCTTCCCTCTGTGTCTGTGTCCAAATATTTTTTACAGGGACACCAAACATATTTAATGAGACCCCATCCTCATGACCTCGCTGTAGCTCCATTTACCTCTTTGGTAATCCTGTCTTCAAGTACAGCTGCCTTCTAAGGTATTGGGGATTAGACCTCTATCTAACCATACAAAGACCAGGGAAACATATTTCAATTTATAACACTTACCACAGAACTTATTTGTTTACAAGTACAATTTAGTGTTTATAACATTGAAGAGTATCTACTGCTGTGTTTATAGTTGAGAAAGCAGAGATCCAGACATTGGCCCTAGGCTATATTCTCCTCCTTCTCCTCCTCCTCCTCCTCCTCCTCCTCCTCCGCCTCCTCCTGCTCTTCCTCCTCCTGTTCCCACTCCTCATCCTCCTTCCTGCTCCTCCTCCTCCTCCTCCTCCACTTCTTTGTCCTCCTCTTCATCTTCCTCCTTTTTCTGTTTCTCCTTCTAATGTTCAGTTGCTCTCATTCTCCTCACCCTCTTCTTCCTTCTTCTCCTCCTCAGTCTCCTACTCTCCTGGTTTTTCTTCTTCTTTTTTCCTCTTCCCCTTTCCATTCTCCTCTTCTTCCTCTCCCTCCTCATTCTCCTTCTAAGTTGCAAGACAAAATTGAGTATCCTCAGGCATTTTCTGGCTGTGCCATTTAAATTATAATTACAATGTATTGATTTTTTTCTGTGGCATGTGCCACAGAGCTGACAACAGCGTGATTGCCTTGTTAGATGTCTGCTACTTGTAATCTGATTCATCAGCACTTTACAATGTTATCCTTATGTGTGTGATTTACTACTCTAAGATGTGTGTACTTCTTAGCTGGTGAAGAGCTACTTGAATTAAAATTTTCAAAACATAAAGATTGGGAAAGTATCATCTTCATTATTCAGAAATGTTCCGATACTATCCCCACTCGGAAGAGAAAAACCAGTTGTTTTTATTTACAGTATTTTAGGACACTGAAATGTCAAGATAAGTTATGTAACAACTTATGTGGTTTGAAGATTTAAAAACGAAAAACAGGAAGGGAGGATTTCCTTCCTAGTTCTGTATGCCCCTATTGGTCACTTTTGACTTTCCATGCCTTAGATATGAAGTGACCTCAAGCACAGTGCTTGGCAGCCACCCTCAAACTTCTTGCCCAGTAGTTTTCAAGCAACCTCAGTGTGCAATTTAAAGACACATGCACCTCAAGCCCAGTAGGTTACAGTTTAAATAAAACAAAGCTATTCTTGGTGGTAGGGTTTCCCATAGAAAAAGCATGGCAGGAGTCAAAAGTTACCAGGGGTTGAGAACACTCTGAGATTGAGAAGTCAGAATAGATGCTGGTAAAAGTGAACTATGTTAATTTGTTTTTAGTAGAACCTAGTTTACTAGGTTTAAGGCCCTCGGAAGTTATAAACAACATATCCTGTATTGTGATAAATGCAGCTATATATTGTCTGCTCTCTCTTTAATTATGTCAGAACAACCCTAACATTATGGGGCTACAGAATTACATAGTAAATGCAAAACAGCCTGTAGTTTGAAAGCTGAATATAACCCAGTTACCAAGATCAAATACCTGAGAAAGGTTTATAGCCACACTTCGGCTCTACTTTGTGGTGCAAGGATTTTCCAGGCTCAAAATCTGGGAACAGTCCCAAAATGTCTTACGTCAAAAGTCAGCCTGGTCAAAGAGGATTAGTGTTACAATCTTTTTCAAATTCATGTCCCTTTTGGCTTGACATGCTAGTGCACACCTAAATTTCTAGCACTTCAGGTCCAACAAAAGAAGCAGAGATGAGAACTATCCTTATTCTAGAAAAACATCAACTCTACAAAGGTACACTTCTGCCCAGTTTGTATTCTCTCCTGCCTCCTAAAATGGAAGCACAAATCTTGCCAATTCCTCACACAGGCAGCTAAAAATAAAACCAGAACAATTATAGATCTCCTCCTCTCTCATGCAATTATCTATTAATAATAAAATAAATTGCTGTATTAGGTAGGGCTCTCCAGAGAAAGGAGATACATATTTCTCTCCCACTGGGATGTGTGTGTGTGTGTGTGTGTGTGTGTGTGTGCGTGTGTGTGTGTGACAGAGAGAGAGACAGACAGAGAGAGAGAGAGAGAGAGAGAGAGAGACACAGAGACAGAGAAAGAGACATAAGGTAATGGTTCATTACTGAGAGGTCCCCTGGAGACCCAGGAAAGCTGATGGTGTTGTTTGAAGCCCTCAGATTCAGAAAATTGATGGTCTAGGTTCCAGTCCAGGTCTGAAGCCCTGAGAACCAGGAGCACTAAGGACAGAAAATGGATGCCCTGTTCAAGCAGTCTGGCAGAAAGTGTATCCAACATTCTTCTTTCCTTTTTTTCTATTTAGGCCTTCAAAGGATTGGATCATGTCCACTCACTTTGGGAAAGGCCATCTGCTGCACTAAGTTTACCAGTTCAAATACTAATCTCTTCCACAAACACCTTCAAGCCAGGCATAGTGGCACAAGCCTGTAATCCCAGCTCTCAGAAAGCTGAGGCAGGAGGATTGCTGTTAGTTCAAGGCAAGCCTGGGCCACATAGTGGAGTTAAAGGCCAGCCTACATAGTATGACCTTGTCTCAACACAAACAAACAACAACAACAAAAAAACCCAAAACAAGAAAACAACAAAAAACAAAACAACAACAAAAAGAAGAAAACAAAAGCACCCTCAAAAAATACCTGGGATTGCCTTTAGTTTTCTGGATATCCTGTGATCCAGGCAAGTTGTTATAGAAAGTTACCCATCACAGTACCATTAAAGCATTAATTGGTTTTCAGATGAAAACACTGATGTACTTAATCCTGATAGTACAGGACAGATTTATATGAACAGGGAGATACAAGAAGTACTTGGGCCTAGTTTCTTCCCTCAATTTAGGGTTCAGACTTCCCAATCCCCTATCTTTGTCTAATGGCATTACCAACATCTCAATCACCCAAGATTAAAAGTCTAACTCTTGGCTCACTCTTTTTATTTTTTTTAAACCTCCCTTATGCCATGTCATCAATGTCCAGGTACTACTTTTTTGAAGAGTTTCCTGGCCTTTCTTTGATTCTCAACCAATGCAGGTCCTTAGTAACTACACATTGATCATGGCATCTTGCTCTAGGCTTCTCTTTTTCTTCACCTGGCACATTTGCCTGGCACATCCTTGCCAGATCTCTCTGAAATACCATCTTCACTGACTCATTCCTCAGCCCAAACTCCTAATGGCAGCTCTTTGGCACTTCTGCATCAGTCTGTAGTCACTACTAGGTTATCAACATCCATCATTAAGTTTCTTCCCATAGACGTTCACCTCCTGGATGGCAAGTCTAATCTTATAGGCCTCCACCATGGGTAACTTACCGTAACCAGTAAGAAAATTCCAACTGAATGAGTCAAGTCCTGGAGATCATGTCCCTCCCTTGGACTATAATTACTGGAGCAGAGTTGCTAATGAGTGGTGTGAATGTTTTCCTTCTGTACAGGGAAGAAAGCACAGAAAGGGCATTTTGACAGTTCATTGCTTTATATATCCTCTTCCTTGGGTAATGAACAATTGAACATAATTTTTATGAATATCTATAAATAATAGCACAGACTGACAGGAAGTGATGCCTGCAAATTTATAGTTCAGTATACCTAATTTGAGTTGATGAGAAATATTCTAGATAACAAGAGTTCATCTGATTTTTTAAAAAATATATATATGCTTACACACAAGTCATATTCACTATAAATAGGGCCACTTGAAAGTATAAAAATAAAGAGCAAGTGACTTTAGGCTAGCCACTTAACATTTCTGGGCCCCAGATTCCTTCCAGTAAAATGATCATCATGAACTTTATAATCTCTGTGTTTCCTTCAATTCTGATGTCATTTGCTTCTGTGTGCTAAAACTACCACTCTGCTCCTTAAATTAGCAAGTTTACTACTTTTGGCATTAAGTTTTAAGATTTCCTTTGTCAGTAAAATTCCCATGCCCTCAACTTTTTTCCTGTAGGGTCACATAGGATTGGAAGCCTTTTATTTTGATAACGAAGACTTTTTTATTTTTAGTACCACCATCCTATCAACCATTGCCATCATACAATTTTAACAGGCTATTTTAAAACCAGAAATTTAATCTCTGGATAAAAGACAATCTTTGTGCCTTCCACATTTAAATTTATGAAAAACTCATTACATTCTTTATTTTTATCATTGCAGATTAGTGAAAACATTGCCATGGGTTAATATCTGCTATTATTCTGACTTAATACTCGTTTTTCCTCTGTGGGACCTAAGATTATATTGAATCCAGTTTCTCCATATAACACAGGGATATAAGTTAATCCACCATTTTATTATTTACAAATATTATGAGGTCTAAAATTTCTGCATTGATTGGGTCCATCTGCCCATCAGAAAGATACCTTCATTCTTTCTACTAAGCTACCACCTGACAGTTACCAAACTAATGCTGACAACAGGATGAGTCTCTGATTATGATAGTAGGGGATGGACAGTAAAAGCCAGCTACATTTAAAATGTGGGCCAGGGATATAGTTCAGCGGCATAAGTACCTGCCTGGCAAGCACAAGGTCCTGAGTTCGAGTTCCAGTACCAAAAAAAAAAAAAAAGCTTACTTACCAGCAGTTTTCCTTTGCTAAATCTCACATTAGTGACTGACACACTCCAAAATGAAACTTGGAAACACAAGCATGGTTAAGTGCGTATGTTTTGTTAAAATAACCCAACTCTATATTTTCAATTTTCATTTCATTGGTGGGGTTGGAACCTAGGGCCTTGCACTTGCAAAACACATTCTACCACTAAGCTATAACCGCAGCCTGTCTTCATTTTTCAGTGCTCAGTGCATATGTCTCCTTCCCCAGAAGTCTCCATTCCTTGAGTCCGAAGCAATTTGGCCTCTTTTGAATTTTCTGCATGTTATTTGACCCTATGTGATGGCACTTTCCAATTTTCTTCCACATTTGTGTTGTGGTGAAATACAGCAAAGTCTTATTTCCTCTCCTAGATTGCAAAGTCCTTGGTGTCAGGAACTGGACACCACATCCAGCCATCAGAGTATCCTGTATAAGGATTCTCAGTAAATCAAGAGTGGACAGAAACAAGGGAAGAAGAAAGAAGACATCTGTTACATGGAGGAGAAGCCCTCCTGTAAGAAAAAGAAAATTCCCTTGGAGTATTCAAGAGAAGTAAGGAGCAGCAGAAAAGGGTGCTGGGTTAAAGCCAGCTCTCCTCAGAGAGAGGCTCTGTCTAAGGAAACAAGGAACAAATGGAGGAAGGAGGGGGCTGGGAACTTGTTCCCTAGATGGCTGGCATTTGCCCTCATAGCCTGAGCTTCCCTTCCCTCATCTGTTTTCATTTCAAGTGCCCTTGCTGAATGGATTTACTTGCCACCCCCATTGTTAAAAAATCAGATCCAGGAAGGCTAAACACTAAGAAACTAGGTCAGTTCCTTGCTTAGAACGTGAGAGCCATCTGTTTAAGAACAATCATCCAGCTTAGCTAGAAACGTCTTCCCATTCCCATAGAGCATATCAGCTTAGATAATTAAGTCAATGGAACATCTATTATAGGCAAATAACTTTTTCCTTAAAAAGTCCTGCATCACAGCAGAAGATGGTAGTGTTTTTGTCCCTGATCTAGGAACTGTACTGACACAAAAACTTGACCTGATTCAGCAAGGTTCTTGGGGCAGAACCCTTTTATCTCCAACTGGATTCAGGGTCATATCACACTCACCACCTAAAAGACCATCATCCTTCCAAGACTGCATCTCCTTTTCTTTGATATAAATTTGGCTTCAAAGCAATGAGCCCCAGTAATCCAAGTGTAGCTCCCCATAACTAGCTGACTTCATAGAGGCAGCACTTCAAATTGATCTTATCACAAGCAAAACCACTCACACTCTCACAGACCAAGGTTACTGTCTTCCTGGTCTCTGAGTCCTTGAGGAACACATCCCAGGTCATAAAACCTCATGGACCTTCCCACCACCCAGCCTACTCTTTTTTTCTGGGCCTACTCCAGGGACCCCTCCGTGTTTGCTTCAACCTCCAGGAATAAAGCCAGGATCCCTTCTCATCTACAGTTTCTACCAAAGCTAAAGGTGTATCAAAGAAAAGACTGGTCTCGGTGACCCGGGGAAAGTTGGAGACCTACGCTCCCAGCATTTGAGTTTCTGGGGAGCTACCAGAGATGCTGGACTGGGCCCAGCAGATTTCAGAGCCTCAGTCCACCATGCCCAGTGGCCTTCTTTCAGTTCAGGAGGCAGAAACCTCACACGAGGACTCTGGGTTCATTTGGGCTGGCCTGGGGAGAGCTTAAGACCATCACTGCCAGCGGTTGAGTCCATACCCACCCCCCTAGGACAGGGGATTGTGCCCC